>OW052220.1:246026004-246104786 GCA_932526605.1 Nephrotoma flavescens | reverse complement strand
ATATATAAATATATATATATATATAAATATATATATATATATATATATATATATATATATATATATATATATATATATATATATATATATATATATATATATATATATATATATATATATATTACTAATACCACTGCCTATGTATACGGCCGTCTTTCAACATATTGCATTTGAATGTATGCAGGCCAAAAAAACGTAAACACGAAAAATCACTTTCATACGAATGCTATGCAAATTTTCTGTTAAATTTTTTTTTGCCTTTATTTATCTTTATCTCGTAATTGCGGCAGAAAATTAAATTTTCATTCCCCTGAGCATGAATCTGTTTTGTTTATGAATAATTTCGGGAAATTGTTTTTCATTTTTAAGGTATTTTTCATTAAGAATTTTACCATTTTGCGGTATGCTACCTTTTATTTGTTGAACGTTGGCTGAACGACGTATACACGAAGCAAAATTTATGTATGTGAAGTTAGCCCGAAAAACAGCCCGAAAAAAAAAATCTTCTAAAAGAAAAAGCCTCTCAGCCCGAAAAATATTAAGAAATACCTCAAAATAACATTCCATCCCGAAAATAATAATTGTAAGAAAATATGTACAAAACAGTTATATTTCGAGCTAAAATATATTAAATACACAACAATTATTGCTATTTTACTGTCAGGTTTAGTGTCTGCTATCTACCCAAAATAATACAACAATATGACTTATTCCGCATTATGCCTTAATGTCAAATACGTGCATATGTTTACCACTGGATCTCAGCTCACAGGGATTGATAGATATAACGATATATGGGGAAGATACGACATTAAGTTATGTAAAACGACAACCCCTACATCAACGCGATGGTGAGAAGGGTGTTTTATGGAGCTACATCATTTAGCGTATGTTCTAAAAGAACAATGTTTTCTGAGCTTTTCCTGAACTAAAGGAATACATTTTGACATTCTGCGGGCCAAGAAAAATGTCAAGGCGTTTTGGGTTCCTTGAGAATTGTGTGTGAAATGGGGCAAGTTTCTCTGCGAGTTTTGGGACAAATCCGGTCTTAGTGCTTTCCTATACCCAAGAAATTCTCTAATTGCATTTATTGGTCATTTGGGACGGCAGAATGCCAATAGGTATAATTTTGTAACTGGGGAAGTCAAGATTACTAGTCCCAAACACACATTTTGCTGAGTTAATATTGACGTTATAACTTGATAATTTTTCAAAAACCTGTTCCAAATGAAGTAATTATTGCTTCTAATCCCTAGATGGTACGAGAAATCGAGATCTATCTTTGGAAACCCTGAGCCAAATGGCATTCGGGAGAATTCAAATAAGCTAAATGATGTGGTAATTGCGGTTTTATGTATGTCATCAGGAGCAATTGGAATTAGATGATACGCTCTGACGAGATCGATTTTTCAAAAAATTGAGCATACATGTAATTGCATGGACATTTTTATATGTGAGGAACAGGGGTAACAGTCTGGAATTGTGACAACGTTAAGCCTTCTTTAGTCCCCACATGGTCTACAGTCGTTGGCCTTCTCCTTCATCACGTGAAAGGGACATGAAAAAGATAGTTGGCTTAAGATAAGACTAGAATAAATAACCAAAGGGGGCTAGAATAAATAACCAAATAAATAAATAACCAAAGGGGAGATCACAGTACAAAAAAATTCCCAAATCTCAGCAATGTCTAAAAGAAACGGCATAAGTAGAGATTTGGCTTAAGATAAGAGCTATCAAACGATACCACCCATATATCAATACGAGGGCCAGAATCCATTTGTCTTTGAGAACTATCCACATATGCTGTTTCTCGTAGCCACCTGTAAAATTTGAACAATTTTTGCACGGTGATCCCCTTGGTTATTGAAATTGTAAAATTCATCGTCAACGACCAATGGATTCTGGTCATCGTATTGTTATATGGGTGGTGTCGTTTGATAGCTCTTATCTTAAGCCAATTATCCACAGACGTTTCGATAGCCCATAACCATAGATAGATTCTGAGTATAAGTTAGGGGTGGATCTGATGGAGTTATCGGCATGAAATGTCATATTTGCTTCATACAGTCGAAAGTAGTTAATAAAGAAGATTGAAAATTATCTAGAATTAAATGGTTTGTAGTTGTCGTTTAAACTGTTTGCAACTCGATGACCATAGGTAGATTTTGATTATAGGTTAAGGATGGGTCTGATGGGGTTATAGAGGTGAAATATTTATTTTTCCCGTTTTTCAGCGATAAAAACGTTTGTCATTTGAGATTTTGCCATACCAACATCAATCTGACTAAGCTGATTCAATAGCTCAAGACCATAGGTAGATTTTAATTATAGGTTAGGGGTGAGTCTGATGAGCTTACATGGGTGAAACTTTGATTTTTCCCATTTTGCAACGATGAAATCGTTCATCATTCGAGATTTTGACATATAGACACCAATCTGACTATGCCAATTCGATAGACCATGATTATAGGTAGATTCTGAGTATAGGTTTGGGGTGGGTCTGATTGGGTTATAGGTGTGAAATTTTGATTTTCCTAATTTTTCAGCAATAAAATCGTTTGTCATTCGTGATTTTGGCATATAGGCACCAATCTGACTATCCCGATTCAATAACCCATGACCATAGGTAGATTCTGAGTAAAGGTAAGGGGTGAGCCTGATGAGGTTATAGGGATGAAATGGCATATCTGTTTCATACAGCCGAAAGTAGTCGATAAAAAAGATTGGAAATTATCAAGCATCGCCAAGAATCGTTCGTCATTCGAGATTTTGGCATATAGACACCAATCTTACTATGCCGATTCGATAGCCCGTGACCAAATGTAGGTTTTGATTATGGGTCAGGGAAAATCAAAAATTCACTTCTATAGCCCCATCAGTCAGATTGGTGTTTATATGCCCAGGACGAACGATTTTATCGATGGAAAATGGAGGAAAATCAAAATTTCACACCTACAACCCCATCAGACCCACCCCAAACCTATGATTAAAATCTACCTATGTTCATGGGCTATGAAATCGGCAAAGTCAGATTGGTGCTGGTGTGGCAAAATCTCAAATGACGAACGTTTTTATCTCTGAAAATCGGGAAAAATCAGTATTTCACCTCTATAACCCCATCAGACTTATCCCTAACATATAATCGAAATCTACCTATGGTCAACGAGTTGCAAACAATTTAAACGACAATTACAAACCATTTAATGCTTGATAATTTTCAATATTCTTTATTTACTACTTTCGGCTGTCTGAAGCAAATATGACATTTCATCCCTATAACTCATTCAACCTATACTCAGAATCTCCCTATGGTCATGGGCTATGGAATCGGCAATAATCGAATGAGTGTCCAAATGGCAAAATCAAGAATGACGAACGATTTTATCGATGAAAAATGGGGAAAGTCAAAATTTCACCATCAGACCCACCCCTAATCTATAATCAAAATCTACCTATGAACATGGGCTATCGAACCAGCCTAGTCAGATTGGTGTTCAAATGGCAAAATCCCGAATGACGAACGGTTCTCAACGATGCTTGAAAATTGTCAATCTTCTTTATCGACTACTTTCGGCTGTATGAAGCAGATACGCCATTTCATCCCTATAACCCCAACAGTCTCACGCCTTATCTTTACTCATAATCTACCTTTGGTCATGGGCTATCGAATCGGCATAGTCAGATTGGTGTCCATCTGGCAAAATCTAGAATGATAGACGATTTTATCGGCAGAAGAAAATAAAATAAAAATTTCACTCCTATAACCCCATCAGACTCACCATATGCAAGCCATTCATCAGCAAAATCTTCTTTATCTATACACACTGCATTATCGACATTTTAAAATATTTCGGTTGGAATACCTAAATTAATATCTACATTACCATCTTTCGGCCGGGATGACAAATACACTATCTGCATTACCATTTTTTGGCTGGAAACTTTCGGCTAACTTTAACAGTATTGTTTTAGTACCTTATTCAGATCTGTGGCCACAAATCAAAAAAAAAATAAAGAAATAACTCGTGCACTTGATTGATTGAACTACGACACTTGTTTGTTTGATAGCAAAAGCAATTCTAACTTTAAAATTGTATGTAAAATATTCCAAATAGCAGGGTCAGTTTTTAATGAAAGTTTGCCATGGGCTAGTATTTGAGATTGATGTTGTTTGTTTTTGGGATTGAAATTTGTGTCAACTCATGAACGTGTACGGGGTATGAATTCGATGTAAAAGTACCTAAAATTTGTTGTCACCCCAAAAACGGGGAAAGTTTTTTATTTTATTTATCCGCACGTTTATAAATTTTTGATAATAAACTAAAATAATATAAAATATTGACCACATATTCTTTATTAATACGATTTTTAACGATATTTATTTTAACATAATTTTTTATGTTTTAACATAAAAAATATAAAATTTGTGTATTATATGTTGACTTGAATTAAGGGTAAAGTAAAAAAAAAAATCATAAAAGTTTTATATGTAAAATGCTGACACAACTAATTTATTCATACATTTTTATTTTTATACTGTATCGTAACTTTCTTTTGATTATTAGTCGTGACAAAATTAGTTTTTAAGTTATAATAAAATGTAAATTAAAAGTAAAATTATTTTATGATAGATTAAATGAAAGTTTCCTGTCATTTGCGATATGGTGCTGTATACGTCCCTTATATACAGCATAAATATTTTTATGGACCATTATGTACTGTGCACTCGTATACAACAGGACGGTGATAAAATTTAATTAGTTTTGCACGCGTTATTACGTGGAAAAGGTTAAAAATTGTATATATATTTATATACGTTTATATAAATACACCTTTCAAACACTAATTTGGGGGTTTGGGGTTCATATTTACATAAAATGAATACATACACAAATTGAGATTGCAAAGGAAAAATGAATTAAATTTTTCCATAATACACCCAACCGCAATAAAACACATTTTCATTTTTCAATTAAAATTCAACATGTTACATGCAATATAATTTTTTTTTTTAAAATATGTGTATTCACATTATATTATATATTTTATTTAAATAAATATTAATTAATTTTGTTTTTTTTTCGATCAATTTAATTTAACAAAAATTATAAAGCGAACGCCGTCATAAAATGCATTAAGCGCATATTTATCGTGGTTATTTAATAAGCAAAAGCATATTTATTTTCGTAGGATCATAGACCGAATGATATTAGACCCATTTTCCTTATTTAATCTGTCTCTCTGTATGCCGTGCAGACTAAAAGTATGTTTTTTTTTCTATTTTTTTTTTTTTTTTTAGTATTAATCATCCAATGGATTTAATGTCCGTTTAAGGTCAATTAATACCCCTCTTTTCATTTCATTCACGCACACACTCACCCATTCACCTACTCACACAATTCTAGTATACCACCTGCACGTTGCAAGCTCCATGTCAACCTGCACACTGACATGAACGGTGGGTCGGCGCTAAATTCTGCATTCCAACAGAGGGTCTAAGATGTGTTTATTCTCACCACCGATCGCAATCGATGAAGAAAATTCCCATGTTAATATTCTAAATAAACATAATTTATTTTCTCAAACAGTCACAAAATTTAATAAATCTTTTATTAAAAATAATTCACTATGTACGTTTTCCCGACGCCACTAAGCTAATTAAGTATACTTATCCCTAAAAGAAAGAAAACTCAGACGGATGGGGTACCTTAAGAGTATTTTCATAGTTAAGGTTTCTCCATAAATTGGAAGATCCCAGTGATTTTTGACCAAAACCGGTTCACCGGATGTGGCAGCTTCCGTAGAAGCTTCTTCTTTTATTGCAAATACATCTTTTGAAAAGTAAATCATTTACGAGAAAAACAACAAAAATCTAAAAGATTTAAATTAAATTTGCAACGACGATTTTTTTCAAAATAAAAACTGCTTTTCAACAAAAATTCGGCCTCATTGACAGAAAATAAAATTGTTTAATCAGGCAACACTAACATATCAATAACCAATTTGGTCTTGTGTGGAGTTAGCCCAGCCCAGAAATTTTATCAAAATTAATGAAAACCGAAAAATTATAAAATTTTAAAATTGGATTTGTTTCAAATCACATAATTAGAAACCAAACCATCTGATGGCAATCTAATTAAAACTGATCAAATAATACCTATGATATCTGAAACTATATATGTCATTTCGGCGGTTTAACTAACTTTCGTCCCGATCGATAAATTTAAAATGATTTCACCAAAACTAAAAATGTCTCGGAGCAGGGATAATTTAAATAAAAATCTTAAAAATCCCAGAGTTCATTTTCAAGTACTTCCTGCAAAACGATTTTCTTCTGATTTGAAAAGATTAAGAAATTAAGATATTTTTAGTTATGGCGAAATAATTTTAGTTTTATCGAGCGGGACGAAAATTTATGAGATTTTTCATTTCAGAATCTTAAGTTTTTTGAAACTTTAGTTATTTTTTGATCAGTTTTTTAGATTGCCAGATGGTTTGATTTTTTAATTTCTAGGCTGGGCTGTAACTTCACAAATATAAATTGGTTTTTGATATGTTAGTGTTGTCTGATTAAAATTTGTTATTTTCTGGAATAGAATGCTGGGATAAGTTCATATACGTATTGATCGGGAAGAAACTTGTTACTTAAGCTTTCTCCACAAATTGGGAGATCCTACTGAGTTTTGTTTGAAATCGGTTCACCAGAAGTAGCAATTTCGATAGGAGCTTTTTTTGTTTTTGCGATTATTTTAAAAAGTAAATAACATTTACAAAGAACGATTAGAAATAAAATGATTGTAAATTAAGTTTCATGCAAAATTTGTTCAGATCATTTTTAAATATTATCGGAAATGACAGGTTTGGATAAAAAAGCTTTTTTTGCCCAGACGGATTGATTGCTGGCAGCTTTCCTATTACCTTTCAACGGTGCAGCACGCCATCGAAAAAAAAAACAACAGCAATCTCAAAAGTCAAAGAAAAAAGTGGGCTCTCACACGAAACGCAACTTCTTAATAATAAACGAAACCACATGAACGGACTTCACTACAGATATCCCGGGCCCATGGTAAAATTCGAAATAAATTTCGTATCGAAATTAATTTCGTTAAGAGTGTCGACAAGCGCGAGGTGAGCAAACTGGAAAAATAGAGTATTGAGCATCTTGATTGTATTAGTAGTCGAGACGTATGCGCATGATCATGTTTAGATTTTTTTTTGGATTGACATTTCTATGCGTAAGCGTTTCACAATTTTCATATTTTTGAATTAATTTGAAAATAATTCACTGATTTAAATATTAAATCATAAACAAACAAACTAATCAATATTTTATTGTATTTTTTTAAATGAATCGTTAAAAAAAACACCTTCTTGAAACCACAAAAATAAAATTCAAAAAACAAAATTTATTGTTTTAACATTTTAATTTTATTCTAAAAAAAACTTAACGTTTTCGACCAAGATATCTGGTCATCATCAGAGTTTTGTTTCAACTAAATTTTTTTCCGTTTTTGGTACATAAATTGTGTACATTACATTTGTATACTGTATTGAAAACATAAATTACACAGATAAAATAAAAAAATATACGACAAATTACCGTAAATGATTTTTGAGAGAAAACAATTTTTTGATAATTAACATGAAAAAATATAATAAAATATGAGAGATCTAAAAAGTTTGTTTATATATACAAATGTATCATATGTCAAAATATTAAAAGTAAATAAAAGAATGAAGTTAAATATATAGTGCAAATTATGAAACGGAAAATGAATATTACATATTTTTAGTGAGAATTGTGGAAATTTTAATTTTAATTCGATGCCTTAATAATTTGGAAAAGATTCGACTGTATTGGACTGTCCTCATTGTTCATTAAATGGTTTTTGTGTTTGTGTATCCATATTGATTCATAAGCATCTAGTTTCCAAGATTCGTGTACATTTTGGATAATCTTTGAGTTCCCTTCATCGATCTCATGGTGTTTATTATTGTGCATATGTTCAGCCACAGCTGATTTCATTATGTTTTTGTTTCTAGTTGCAGCTGTGTGTTCTAGGAAACGCTTCTCAAACGATCTTGAAGTTTGTCCAATATATATGTGTTTGCATTTGGTACATGAAATTTTATATATGCCCGATTTTGTTTGAGGAGGTGGTTTATCCTTATAATTACAAATAATTGAGCCGATGTTCCTACTTTTTGTAACCAATTCGATGTCGAAATTCTTGAGAAGGTTTCCAATTTTATTTGTAATACTTGGATAGAATGGTAAGCATATTCGTTTTTTTGTTTTTTGTTCGCCGATAGCCATTAGGGTTGTATGTGCACGGATGTGATGTTTTCTCTCGTGTTTATCTAGTATAGATTGTACAAATGTCATGTTGTATCCATTCATTCTTGCGGCTTCCTTGATGTACTTTTCTTCCTTTTTGAATTCGTGTATTAGCATGGGTATATTGTACAATCTATGCGCCAATGAATGGAACGCTGCTTTTTTATGACTCCCGTTGTGGTGTGAATCGGCTGTAATTAGTCGCATTGTGTTTGTTGCTTTGCGATATATTCCAAATTCTAATTTTTGTCCGTTTCTTATCACTTTAACATCTAAGAAAGGTAAAACGCCATCTTTCTCTTCCTCTGAGGTAAACTTAATTGTTGGATAGTATGAGTTTAGCATATCCAAAGTCGCGTTCAGATCACTTTTTTTCACAACAGCGAAAACATCGTCTACATACCTCAACCATACTCTGGGAAACAACGGAGATCTGCTAGCTGTTTTTTCAAAGTTGCACATGAATATATTGCTTAAGTAGGGTGCAATCCTGCTGCCCATGCATGTGCCAAACGTTTGCTTAAAAATTTTTCCTCTAAATTGGAAAAAACTTTGGTTCATGCATGTTTCGGCGGTTTTCTGGTACACTTCAATTATATTCTCTTCTAAATGTTGTTGCCTTAAATGGTTAACCATACACTGAATAGCAATTTCAACTGGAACGTTTGGATATAGTGCTGTAACGTCAAACGACACAATGATTTCATCACTACTCAAACTCAAATTTTTAACTTTGTTCACAAATTCGATCGTGTTTTTAACAAACATTCCGTTTGGTTGTTCCAGATTATTAAGTTGTTTTATGAGCCAACCAGCAAGTTTTTCGGTTGGGGTAGAAATGTTTGATACGATAGGCCTCATAGTGTTACCTTGTTTATGTATTTTTGGTAGAGCATATAAGTACGGGATCCTGGGATTTGGCGTATTTAATCTGTAATGAATATTGGGTAGCTTCAGGTTTACTTCTATCATCATCGCCACATCTTTGACATTCTGTACCATTTGTCTTAAAGGATTTCTGGTGTTACCGTTCTTATATTTTTCTTCCATATACGGTCCATCTGTAATCATTTTTTGTACTCTATCATCGTATTCTAATTTGTCAAGAATAACGAGAGAGTTTCCTTTATCTGCTTTTATATATGTCACATTCTTTGATTTAAGTAGTCTAGTCATTTCCTTTTTATAGTTGTGTTTTGGTTTACGCTTTGTTTTTAGATTGTGGTTTAAAAATATTTTTTGTGTGTGGAATCTTATAGATTGTTTCTCTTGACTATTCATTCTTGCTATGCCACTCTCTAATTCAGCAACGATCTCTTCAATAGGTGGACACGATGGCGTTGGTGCGAACTTTAAACCTCTGTTTAATACGTCTAACTCATTCTCTGAGAACGTTATTGAGGACAAATTTTGGACGAAATTGGGAACAGCCTTGACTTGACACTTCGGTTTTGGCGCAATTTTCGATTTTAATCTCCAAAGTTTTCTTTTATGTATTTGTTTTATCGTCTTATATTCCCTATTGATTCTGTTATTGACATATTGGTCAAATTCAATCCAAAACAATTGATAGCATATTTCCTCACTGTAGTATGATAACAAGAGTTTAAGATGTAAATAATATGTTGAGATATCTAACCTTTGTAACTCAGTGTATTTCCATTTTAGCTCCTGTTTTATTCTGAACTGCCGTGCATATTTTTCAGTAATTTTACTTTGCTTATTGTTGCCTTTGATTTTAATTCTTGCGAAACTCGGGCATAGTTTATGTCGAATACACTTTTTCAGGAAATGAATACTGGTTTTAAGATGGACGATTTTTAATTTTAGTTGAATATATAAAAAAAAAATTAAAACAAACTAATATTAAAACATAAAATAACAAAAACATAAAATATTAGTTCATTCCACCGCTCAAAAGCAAGCGAATAGAAGAGGTGAGTAGACGTCAGTATCAAGAAAATTAAACCGGTTCAACCGGATCCACATATTTTGGTACCTACCATCGGAAAAATGACAAATAGAATGCACATATAAAATAGAGGTAAATATACAATACAAATATAAAATTGTGCATTATACACCGTATATGTACACGAAATTCTTGGTCACCTCGCCAACTCGCGCTGTCATTTTGCGTACAAAATTGCCACTCAAGAACTAAAAAGCAAAGAATCTAAAAACAGAATGAAACTAATGCCTGATAACTCTTGTGAAATATTCAATGAGATTCGAAAACTCAATTACAAAGCGAACAATCGCATCAGACAAATCGATTGTCAACCACTCCCAATCAATGACCCACAGCAGAGCGTAGAACACATTGCGCCCCACTTTGAGAAAGTTCATTCACAGTTGAAGATTGAAGATGAACTTTTAAAAGATCCTCTCATTAGCCAATTCGTGAATTCTACAGTAACCAGTCGAAGAAGAATTTTTTTTTCGTTATTTTGAATCAATATACGGATTTTCTTCACGCAATAACCAAACAGGCCACTTTCCAGAATGCTGGAAAAGTCGCAAACTAGTCTGTATGTCTAAACCAGGTAAGCCGCTTAATAAAACTTAAAACACCTGTCCCATAACACTCCTAAGCGAATTAAGTATAGAAACCAAAAAGAAAGTAAGACATCAAAATTCAAATTTACGCCGATGATACTATACCATATTCATCGCTTCCGTCAGTGCTAGAAAGTCAACCACTCGCCTTCCAGAATACCTCAGCAGATATTCTGAATATGCAAGAAAATGGAACATCAAAATTAATCACAATAAAACCGAAATAATCCATTTCCACGAAAACAAGTATTCTAAAGCTCCTAAAGCAGATCCCATTTTCCTCGAAAGAAGCGTTCGGGAACCCCAATCTCAAGTGAAATAATCTGGGACTTGTTCTTGATAACAAACTCTCGCAAGCCTTAGCCACTAAAATGTGCTTAAATCCTGATGAAGTCAAGCCGTTTATCTTTGATGGATTCATACCGTATTTACATAACAAAAAACATAACAAAAAAAATTGTACAACATTTTATTTTTATTTTTTGAGTGTCTGTTATTTTCAATGACATTATTTTCAACTTTGCGGGTTAATTGAATTGGCAAACAATGCAAACTGCTATTTGTATAAACCACACAATTGTTTCAAATTTCAATTGCTTAGTTTCATTTTTTACAAAAATATAATTGTATAATGTATTCTTGCTCTGGAATAACAAACAGCCACCAAATGGTATTACATCCCATTTATGTATTCCTACCATATGTATATCGTAATATGTATGTACACTTGTGTAGAGTTTGTACGTCATACGAGTGTATTTGTGGTGTGGTGGGCATATTTATTTATTTGGTCTTAATCCAAAAATTGAGGTTTCCTTTTATGTAACCACGAGCTAAAAATATTGTTTTTTTTTTTATTTATTTTTTTTTTGGTAAGTAAGACAGAGGGAAATAAACAGATGACTTAGTTTTTATATAAACTCGTAAGTCTATTATTTCTATATAGCTGCGTTTAGAAATGGAAAAAGGAATTTGGAATACCGCAACAAAAAATTCTAAAGCCCCAAATATAATGAAATAGATATCGGTTAAGTATTATTTCGAGCAGCATTGTATGCAATTTTCATATTCTTTGTCTATTAAAAATACTCATTTCAAATATTTTTTAAGTTAAGCTTTTTTCCTAAAATTTTGTATATACTAAAAGCTTAATAAACTAATTTTCAATTCATTATTCTATTTTCCATATAATTGTATGTGCACGTTCAAAAATGTAAACTGAATATGTTGCACGATGTACAGTATAAATGGAAAAGCTTATAGAATTTTCTTTTTTTTTACAATTAATATAATACTTTTGTGCTTTTTGTAAATATTAAATAAAAAAAAAAAAAAAAAACAAAATAAAGTTTTAATTTTGGTATAAATTTTTTTTTTAAATTTCCAAAACACAACAAAAAATTATTTTTATTTTTATTATTGGGAAAAAGTTTATTTTGTTTTATTCTTTTGAAAGTCTTAAATTTTTTTTTATATGTTTTGTACTTTTCTTTCATAATGAATATAGCAACGAAATAAAAAAGTAATGGGAGCTTGAAACAAAAGGAAAGTGAATGTTTATGGAATCAAAAGCTTTTTGTGTTTTTCAAGAGATAAAAAAAATGTGTTTTGTTTTGTTTATCGAAGATCTCTATTCCGTGTACTTGAAATGGGTCATTTGAATGTTCTTGAACTGCAATTTTTTTTTTTTTTGGTAAAGACATCACTTAAAGCGGAAGAAATCGTTGGTTAAAATAATAAATAGATTAAAGCATTTACAAAAAATTAAGAAATTTTTAAAATTTGAAGTTTCCTGTGATGGGTGTGACATCATTTCGACATTATAACGAATAACGTTTTAGTCGGTATGTTGTATGTACTATTATCGACAGCTAAATGGTATTTTGAGAATGAATTTTTATCGTATGCCAGTTTATCATAGTTTGTAAAATAGAAGTAATTTCTTAACCGATTATGAAGAGATTGGGTATGTCGAAGAAGTTTCGGAATATGGCCACCTTAGTTTTGTTGGTCTGATGAATGATTGGTATCAATAATCAATAAAACTTTGGATAAATTACTTTATATAGTGCTTTTTTTCTATCATAGCTGATTGAAACTGAATGAAAACGGAAAGAATTTAGACAATGCACTCACTTTAAAATTATTAGATTTATTCTGGCCAATGACAAGTAGAAATTTTCTGGATAATTTTAATTACCTCACTACCTGTGATTGTTTCAGTTTGCAGCTTATGCTCCTTTAATGGGCAGAAACAAATATGAGTACGCGAAGTAGGCGAGTAAAAAATTGCCCAAATTCTAGGTAAATTTAAGACGGCAGAATAGTTTATAAGCTCTGGATGTTTCTTAAAAATTTTATTTTTAAAAAATTTTACACAAACGTTTTTATTTCAATTACCAAAGGAAAGTGGAGCTGATGGTTTTTTGTCTGCCGGTATTTCCATTTTTTCTGGTGGCATGACGTGACACAGACCATAGTAACTGTCAATAATAAACATTAAATAAAAATTTTTAACTAAACACATTTTTAAGTTTATTTCGAATGTACACTAATCTCTGTTATTAGAAAACTCCCACTTTAACTAAAAAACCATAAAATGGAACGGAATATGTATATAGTTCTGAAATACGCGTATAGAAACACAACACTAATTCGAGGCTAAACCGGGCTATGAAAGTAATTCCCTGTATATAATATGTCTGTCAATTACAGTTGAACGTAAAATACTGAATTCACCTTCATTCCTAAGTTTAAATGGTTTTGTTCAATACTGGCAGGATACAAACATGATAGCCAGAACTGAGTTAAATCTTCCACGGGAGAGATGTTTTAAGGTATTGGTAATATCTATTTTTTTTTTGAAGTAATCGTAGATTTTCGTTTGGACGAGGCATTCATTAATTGAAAAACGAGTAATAGTACTTTTATCGAGTAAAGAAACTTTGAAATAAGTGTTGGAATACCTGTCAAACTAAGAAATAAAATTAAATCCAGAATATAAAAAATCAGAAAAGCTTCATCCACTAGAAAAAAGAACAAGATACAGGAACAATATCTTTAGAGACTGAGCGATACGAAAATATTAGTTAAAGTAAAACTTCCACAAGGCTACAAGGTGCTTTCAATTTTGAAAACATACCATTCTTCATAACCAAAGGTATGTAAAATACCATAACCATGCTCCAAAGTACTGGAATTCAAAGTTTTACCGTAAAAAGAATTTCTGACAAATGGATACATTAGTATATAAATGTATGCTTGTCCGCAAAACCTCTTGAATGTATTTAGGTATTTGTGACTAAATATTAATATTGCTTCAAATATATTGTTCATGCCCACGGTGATTTCAATCTGAAACATATATACGAATACTTACCTGGAAACCAATTCTCATCCTGAAACACATAAATCTGAAACACATCAACCTAAAACACATCACATAAATATTAGTAATTTAATTATTAATTATATATTTACCTTTATCATTATATCGAATCAGCAATTAGTTACCTAAAATTAGTTTGAATATTATTAATACCAACTAGATTAAAATCATATGTAAACAATAATGTACTTAACATAATTTGACCTTGAACTTGATCTTGAATTTGGCAATCAAAACAAATTATGTTAGGTACATTATAACACAGATATCCACTTAAAATTGCACATTATATTTATTAACACATATAGTTACTTACCTATAAATCACCAGGAATATAATCATTTACCTAAAACAATAATATTAATTTAGTATAAATTGAATTTGTATTATATAATTATTCTCTTACCAGTTTGTTATTATTTTTTGACACTTG
Source organism: Nephrotoma flavescens (assembly GCA_932526605.1). NCBI lineage: Eukaryota > Metazoa > Arthropoda > Insecta > Diptera > Tipulidae > Nephrotoma > Nephrotoma flavescens. The sequence continues at coordinate 246,090,068 of OW052220.1, read as the reverse complement.
TGTATCACACTAATGTAAATTAATACAAATTGTACTACCACCAATGCAATTCCTATTTATTATAAAGTGCGTTTAATACCTAATATATAATGTGTAATGCCATCTAGTGGCAATTATCACCTAAGCGATTGATAGCCCTCTACTGTAAAATAGATTAACTTTTTTGCTAACATTTATAAAATAATAATAAAAATTGCTCTCTTTATCATCAACCACCATATAGCGACAAGTTGTGCATAAACTTTATAAATAAAATATTAAATCAAAAGCTTGAGTTGTGGTTTTACTTAACCAAACTTAACATATTTATCCGGAACCTTATCCGTTGGTACGAAACAATATGTACGAATTTACGTTTTTCACACATTGTTTAGTTACTCAATTGAAAGTTGCTTCAATTAAAATTTTGCAACAAGAAGTAAGTTTGTAAAAGTGTCTATAGTTGTAGTCGGACTACTGATAATTATAGCCGTTGGACCCCAATAGTAGTTAGAATTTTATCATTTTATATTCAAAATAATTGTAAATCCCGAAACGATCTACGTTTAAATTGGGCTAAAATATTGCGCCGTTTCGCTATGGTCCACGTTCGAATATAAAACTTGTTTAACTTCCAGTGGTAATACCTCACTTCCAACACATAATTTGCCCAACATTTCTTCGTTAATGTGATGCCCTTATGGTCCTACATCAAACTCCATTCAATTTTGATACCAAAATTGTTCAACGTTTTTTCTCAAATTTTCGTGATGGTTAGCCTTACTTATTTTTAAGACAAAAAATTTTTTGTCTTGGATCTTAAAACTTTTGATTATATTCAAAATAATTGTAGATCCCGAAACGATCTACGTTTAAATTGGGCTAAAATATTGCGCCGTTTCGCTATGGTCCACGTTCGAATATAAAACTTGTTTTACTTCCAGTGGTAAAGTGCGGTACTTCCAACACATGATTTGCACAACATCTCTATGACCTCTTCTGCAGCAACGAATTCGATGAACCCAATTTTCGAACACTTTTTCCACTAAATCAAGTCGTATATCATGAATAGCATGTTCAATATTGACTTATAAAACTTGAAGAGAGTTTGGTTTATTGCTAAGGACCAATGACTTCAAATTATCCCACAAGAAATAGTCTAATGGTGTTAAATCATAACTTCTTGGAGGCGATTCAATATCACAATTTCTTGAAATAATCGAATCTCCAATCTTTCTCGCAATAATTCAATTGTTGCACTTGCTGTGTGGCACGTAGCCCCGTATTGTTGGAACAAAATGTTGTCAAGATCAACTTCTTCCAATGTCGGCCATGAAAAGTTGGTTATCATCGATCTATACCGATCTCCATTGACAGTAACCGTGTTACCAGCTTCATTTCGAAAAAAATACGGACCGATGATTCCAGCAGACCAAAAACCACACCAAACTGTCAATTTAGGTGAATGTATTGGTTTTTCATGAACAGTTTGTGGATCTTCTTCGCACCAGAATCGACAGTTTTGTTTATTTACTGCACCGCTCAGATGAAAGTGAGCCTCATCGGAGAAGATGATTTTCTTGAAAAAAATCGTTATCGTTTTCAAGTTGTTCCAAGGCAAAATTAGCAAATTCACGATGTTTACGGTGGTCCAATGGCTTTAGTTCTTGAGTGGGAACAATTTTATACGGATGCAAACCCAAATCCTTTCTCAAAATCTACCAGGTTGTGGTTTGAGACAGTCCCAATTCTTGAGAACGCCTTGGAATCGACAAATTGCGGTCTTCAGCAACACTTTCCTGAACGGCAGCAATATTTGCATTACTTCGAGCGTTTCTTTGTCTTATATGGCACTTGAACATTATGTAAAGAAAATGTACGCTCAAAATTTCCAACAATTCGATGAATAGCGAGCACACTTGGACGATTATTACGACTATAAAATGGCAAAAGCGCACGAAAAGTGGCAATTGGAGAAAGATTATTTTGATAATAAAACTAAATAATTTGTAAACGTTGTTCTTGCGTATATCTCCCCATGATGAAATTGTAAACATTACTGAATACAATGAAACAAAAAATGAAAGATCATGGCATATTAGAAATGGCCGAAACGTCACTTAAAAATCATATCATTCCTATTGGAAAACCTTATATATAAAATATACTATCATTTAAAACACACTGTGACAATATTTCTCGCTTTTCTGAACATATGTAATATCAGGTTCGTCGCTTTTCATTTTATGTGCAGGAATTGATGTCTTTCGTTTCAAACTATTATATGCTACATTCAATATACAGACTGTAAAATGTGACGCGTAAAACTCTTTCTAGTTTATATATTTATTTAGAATAATAATCACGGAATAAAATTACAGTCTCCGACTGGGCTCGAACCTTCAACTCTTGGAGTGAGGGTGGAGTGATAATTCGTTATAATGCCAAATTAGATATTGCGACATAGTATTATTATTTCAAGGCATTTATTGGCAATATTTATATTTTAGCGTTATAAGTGTCGGCAGTACTGTGTGTTTCCATTACAACTATTTTTTTTTATTTAAATAGTACAGTTTTATCATATGATTATTTATTACTAATGGTGATAACGCACTTATTTGAAACAAAAAAGTGGAGTGAGTGTGAGTTCTCAAGCAATCAATATTCTGCTCCCAATAAACTACAATTATTTAGCAATTTTATTTATTGTAAACATTATATTTGATTTATGGATTTTTATGGCCGTGCAAATGTAATTTTTATTTATAACGGTCCTGACGATAACATATTAATCGTGGGCGTTAACTACTATATACTGAGTTGAAATGCCTTATACTGAACCTATGAGAAAATTAACGATAAGTAGGATTATTTGAATTATATAATGTGCTACCAGAATTAGTTACCGTTCGCAGAAGAAACTGGTGATAGGGATCTACAAGAAAGTGAAACCACAGAATAACTATAAAGACACGTCGTAATGCTGTTTTTTGTATGGAGAAATATTGATTCATTTTTTGACATTGGCTCACCATGTATGTGAAGATAGCCCAGAAAGTCATCCCAGAAAAAATAAATATTTGCATCAGCCAACACTAAAGTTATATATTTATACCAGCCCAGGATTTCATTAAAATTATTTAAATTGAAAATATTGTTATTTATATTGTTCTAAACAATACCTATTGATCGTTTTTTTATTTTAACTAACTTTTTTAGGTCATGGTTCCCAGAAACCGCCAGTTCCGGAAATAAAACCTAGTAGTAACCACTTTACTCATACCTTAAAATTTCAAGGAAATCTTACCGTTGAGATTGGCGCCACAGGCTCATATTTGAATGGGCCAATACATTTAACAGGTCTTGTGAATAGCTCCTGGGAACAAAAAATTCTGGGAACTAAACCTAAAAGTAACGACTCGTCAGTATACTCGTCATTATCAAATCTGGTTTTAACCACTTGTCATTATGTTTGTTACCAACCATCCAAATTTCAAGTTAATCCTACCGTTGTGACTAACACTATAATCTCACATGTATTGTAATGTAATTGTTTGAAAATTTTTCGTTCAAATATATCTGGGCTCCGAATATATTTTTTTCTTTCCATGCAATATGTTTTAATATTTCTTGGGCTGAACGAATATCAATTTAAATAATTTTAATGAAATCAGCCCAGATCAAAAAGAAGTTTTTGTATTATGTTTCTACAAAAAAAGTTAGTTTAGAGAAAATCACCACAGTAAAAAAAAAATTAGGATAGGAAAAAAATGTGTTGGTCTATGCCTATGGTTATATTTGTATTATGTGGTGAAACCGCCAACGGAAAGCGATATATCATAAAAAAACTTTACAATTTAGCAACTTGGAAAAAAGTTTTGTTATTCTAAAGTGTATTGTAAAAATCACAGATCAAGACAGACATTTTTTTAAAATGTCGACGTCAGTGTATCTATACTCGTACTTTTTTGAAATTAGGAATCAACTATCGAAGTTTGTAAAGAATATTTTTTTGGAACTCTACCTATTAGTCATACATCCGTATATGATAATGACGCACACATTACAAAAAGGTTTAGGTGGAGTTTTGAGGAGTCGGGAAAACAAGGGGAACATAACAGGGACAGAATTTCGGGTACGGATAAAACTTTCATAACAGAGAACGAGATAAAAGAGATTAGCAAAATAACTGTTACAGATCTATGAGTGCTTGATTCGTGACGCTGGCCACACAATGTGCCTAGATCTAGCTAATCTTAAAGGTCATCCAGCCGAATGAAAAAGATTGTTGAGTCGCTATCAAATTGTACAGAAAAAGAAAATAGATTTCCATACGCGCAGGCACTAGTCGCAAGAAATCCACGGGAATCTGCAATCAAAACAGGTGTTAATTGATGACCTTAAGGAGGTGATTGTCGATCAGAACAGTGCAATAATAAAAAATGAGTTTCTGAAAGAAAGCGTCAAAACAGGGCCAGAATATGCCGCGATGTTTAATTGATCATTGAATTTACAGTGGCCACACGAAATATCTTAATAAATTGCCGCAGGATATATATTGGTTGGTCCTCATGTAGAGTGCTCAACATTTCATAGTATAGGGCGCGACTCGCGACTCTTATATGCATTAAAGTGAGACCAAAAATCAAAAATAGGTAAGTTTTTCCTAGTAAGCATCTACTTCCAATATTCGGACGATCCAATGATATATGCGTAAACAAAACGGGTAATTTTAATGCAAAGTGACATAATGACACTATTGTGACACCCACCAACGATAGGGCAACCGTCATTGAAGGATTTATTGTACGAAGTAATTTTACATTGTGAATGAGGTTGGAAACCAAGTGCACATAGTCATAATGGGGAGTATTAACCTTACAATAGTAACGGGCGGACCGCTAAGAATGTTAACCAACTGATCTAAGAAAGAAAACTGGGCCAAAGGTCGTCACAGAACAGTCATGATCACTGTTGAGGCAGCTTCCTCATCATGGTGAGATAAATGATAAGATTCCGAGGCACTCATTTAAGCACACTGACAGAATATACAGCGGGTAATCACCAAAACAATAAGTATAGGGTTTGCGACAAATATTTGTCTCGAAAACGTGCTAGAACATCTAAACAGGCGTGACGGTTAAACATATACATACTAGAGTTCATAAACTGTGAAAGTTAGATGGAATGAAACATTTTGTTATGTGTGAAAGAATCGACACTATATGTCGTGCAGCAATGAATTCATTAAAAGCATTAATTTATCAAAACAAAGCTATTTCAAACAATTATTATGGGACATTCTAATGCTGAATCGTGCGGCCTCGTGGACAAATTCAGTGCAGGAAAACATAAGAACATTGATGTTCTTAATACATTGGTAGACGCTGGTGGTCATAGGAACTAATATAAGGTCGAAGTAATACAAAAATCTTGATTAAAAATGCTTGTCCGAATTTTTCTACAATCCTGGGAAAACGGCAATATAATAACCGGTCTTTGGTAAATTACTTCAAAAATTGATTACCGGCAGTTGATTGAACATATTCTAGAATATATTTGGTAAATACAGCGATAAGCAGTTCGGGATCAGAGAAAATAGGTCCACAGAATGTATTCGATCTTCAACAGCTACTTCTCTGACAAAAGACCTATGGTTGTGTCAATCCAAGGCAGACTTTCCAAAAATGTCGATAAAGGTTGCCCTCAAGGCTCAATCTTGGGACATCACCTCAGGAATATAGTTTGAAACAGTATTGTATGCAGAATGATGGCCAAGAAGTAGCATTCGGAGGACATGCTCTTTGCCGACAATACAAGACTGAACAATCAAGAGGAAGCGCAGAATGCCATAGACAGAATGGTGGTATAGTAGAATACTCATGGTGGACATCGGTAAAGTGGTTAGCAGTTATTTTTGATAAAGGACAGATAATAGTAATAAAGTTTTCCTTGTGTTGAAAAGGTTAACTATAAAGAAAGGTGAGGTTTGAAACAAAATACCTTGGAATACACGAAAGCTTAATGTTTACAACTATGACTAAAAGCATATAGGACCGTCCTAACCGAAGCGGTTTCTGTCTTAACTGCGACATTCCAATTAATACTATGTAGAATGAACGATTGTTGTTCAAATCCTATAGGCAATCAAATAAGGCCAAATATCCTGAGTATAAGCTCAAAGGGGATATTCAAAAAAGCGACCATAGCAACTTGTCAAGATAGGTGAAACCAAATCGGTGATGGCGGAACTACATATAGTTACATACTTAATATAGCAGAAAGACGCGAATAAAATTTCTTTAATAAAAACGGAACACTTACGTTTACGCAAATGCCATCGGGTCACGGAAAATTTGCAGTCTAGATTTAAAATATATACTATTCGATTATGATTTTGCCAGAACTGGTGATCATTTATACAGAGAAAAAAATTTGGTCTGGCCCGCTAGCATGCTAATACTTTTGTTATCCATTTAGGTCAGTGCGTTCCTGTGCCAACATAATAAGCACGAGACGAATGAACACGATACCATGTTTAAGGTATAAACTCATGCTTAAATCTCGAATAATCCTGGCAATTTTAAAAGTTTTTAATTTATAACACCAAGTGTATAACAAACAGATATTCTTATCTATTTAAAAAAAAATACATTTTTAAATTTGACATAAGTAGTGCTGAAGGATAGCATTTTAAAGAAGCTAAAAGATTATAAAGCTTGGATTAAACTGAATACTATTAATAATCCAATTATAATTTGCAAATCATTATTGTATTTATATTTAATTTCATTATAGTTTATTTTTTTTTAAATGCAAGACATATGGATTGGAATAAAAAAACGCGTTTTTAGGCCAGAGGATGCACAATTGAAGATTTGATAGACAAATATCGCCAAATACATAAAATGATTGGGAGACTCCCACGGAATAATTTTTAGATTTAATAATCCTTTAGCCATTTTTAAGAAAATGTCATAAAGAATCAGTTACCCTTGCATCCAAAACTACGAATTCGGATGGCTTATTGAAAACCCTGCGTCAAATACCAATCAACCTAGCACAATTTTAAAACACTTCAGCGTATAGAAGCTGCCGCCGAGCAGTTTTGGAAAACCTAAGAGGTTAATGTATCAAGTTGATTCTCACAGGCTGGTATCGAATGTATTGGCATTTTCAAGACAACTTCCGCGATGTCTAATCCAATGATATAGCTGGTCAGCCAATGATATAGCTGGTCTTTTTTCAGAAACATAAAGGCTGCGGTGCAAGATTGTACAAATCTTACCTCATGATATTTGTCTGTATGGAAACCAAAGATGCAACGCTGGAGATTGTCATTGAAATGAGAACTGACACATATTTGCACCCTTAAATTGATTCAGTGCTGGCCGAGGAATACCATAGTGTATCGACAGACATGCCAACCTTTGGTAGACTGTGGGAGTTCACGTCGCGCCTAGTTACCCCTGGGCATTTTTAATTATCAAACCATTAACGATGTGACTCGAATACAGTCTTCACCCTATTAAGATGTCCCATTTACGTCGTTGGCAGTTGCATCAATAACCGTTTTTGGAATTTTGGAAACATTAATTCGAAGGAATATGCCAATCTCTCAACAATTTTTATAAGTGGCATAACGAAGGCGATCAAATAAACAGAGATTACCTTGTACTACTTCGCAATCAGAATTTACGCCCAACAAAATTACCCATTGCTAGAGTTACCAAAACTCATCCTGGAAAGGATAATCTTTCCTGTATTTTGTCCTTAAAATGACCGAATAAAAACATCCTAAAACATTTGATCTACAAAATTGTCATGCTATCTTAATTTAACTCTACCTAATCAACGGTCGTAGTATTTTGAAACCCCAGGTGCTATACCCACCTAAAATTAAGAATAATTTCCTGGCAGATTATATTTAACTTAACCAATAAAAACTACTTCTCATCTCAACCAATCCTTAACCAATAAAAATTACTAATTATCTTGTAATATTTTGTTTTAATTTGAGCAGTGAACAACTTGACTGTAACTCAGTTCGTTCATCTGATACCATTAAACGTCAAATATTCGAGTCACCGCGAAATGCATGCAGCCGAGTAAGGAAGTCTATTCAGTTTCGTAAAACCAGAAATTTTGTTAAAGTTTTTATTGAATATAGAATTAATAGAATTAGTACTACATACAACGTTCAAGTTTAAAAAAAATGTTTTTTGAAAGTTTTATATAGTAGCCAAAAATTTATATAGGTTTTTTTCAGTATTTAGTAATGTCGATAAGCTTCCGGGTTTTGAATCAATTAAAAGCACATTAAGATTTTTATTTGAGCTTAAAACTAGTATTTATCTTCAGATAAATTTTTAAATATAAAACTGTGCATATAACAACAACAAAGTGTTTCTGGCTGGAAAATTCATTTAACATAATAAGTCATAGTCGAGGCAATGAAGCAAAATAGTTCGAAGTTTTTGAGAGCAAGGCGGATCGGAATGTGGTTTTTTGCATTCGCTTCCAAAAATTATTTGTAAAAACGGCCCGTATTTTTTTTAAACAACCCGGAAACTGCATTGCTGCAGCCAAAAATGCATTCAAAAAATGCATGAGAGGGCTTTTGAAAGATTTGAGAACTTGTAGATAAGAGTCAGAACTAGCCCCACTCGGGTTCCCGTAGGTTTTCAGCCACAGCCGACCTGGTTGCTCAGGAACGCCGATGAACATCATCTCCGTGGGACTCTCGCAGAATTCACGCGGGGAAGGAGAGAAACTCGGCGGCCGGGGATTTATTTTTGGGTGGCGGGGGTCGCTGAATTCAAATATGGCGTCGGCGAACATCCCCCGGACACCTGGTGCGCCCGAACCTGGACGCGGACGTCATCCTTGAGAATTTTCCTGACAATATCGACAAAAATAACCCGAAAATCATGTTGGAGCGTTTTTTGGACCTGGTACACCGGAACCTGTACCTGAACGGCATCTCCGTGGGACTCTCCCAAAATTCACACGGGGAAGGAGAGAAAGTCGGTGGCCGGGGATTTTTTGGGTCGCTCAATCCAAATATGGCGTAGGCGAACACCCCCGGACACCTGGTGGGCCCAAACCTGGACGCGGACGTCATCCCCGAGAATTTTCCTGACAATATCGACAAAAATAACCCGAAAATCATTGTTTGAGCGTTTTTTGGGGTGCTAAATCCAAATTTCATGTCGAAAACCACCTCGAGAACACCTGTGGCACTATTCTAGTAATTCCCCGGGAATAGGGAATTGGGGAAAGATTTTATATGTAATTTCAGTTCAAATATTTTTTTCCGGCCTACTAAGGATACAAGTTTGATGTAAATATTTATAAATTGGGAATAACTTTTCCATATCTAAATTGGCAGGGACAATTATTCCCATAATTTTATTTTGTTTTCAAAAAAATTACCACTAGATTTTTACCTCAGTATGCCAGAAAAAAATTTTAAAATAGAAATTACACATAAAATCTTTCCCCAATTCCCTATTCCCAGGGAATTACCAGAATAGTGCCACTGGTGCATTGCCACATTTATCTTGACATCGATGTCATTCCCATGTCAACCAAACATGATGTTTTAGAGACGAGCGTCAATACTGCAATATCTGGGTGGAATTGTTGATTCTATTTGAATTATGTGAGCAGGGAAGAAATCGAATGAATAGAAAGTCAATATTTCTGTATTTGGCGTTTACATTTTTTTTATTGAACTCAAATCAAATACTATGTAACTGTACCTTTGCCTTACCTCATTAATTAATAACTTAAATGTTTAAATACGTAACTATATATCAAACTCTTAATCAAATGACACATCGCTAGTCTGCTCATTTTCTTCGTCATCGATTGATATATTCATAAGTAGAACATCTTCCTCATCTAAGGCCACTTTCTCTGCCGCAATAACGTTTTCAACTGAATATCTTTCATTATTGAAGCAACTTGAGCCTTCGCAAATTTTACAGGCAAGATTGCAAGGGAGGCCGTGCTTCCTGCAAATACAGCTCTTCAGATTAAAATCTCCTGCGCGTCCACAGAATATTACGTCCTTAATATTTTTACAGGGACCAGTGTGTCGTCTTCCTTTCTCCACCACCATTCTGTTAGCTGGCCTCCGTACAGCCAATGTTGCACTTGAAAATAGACCCTCTCTAGATGTTGATGAATGGCGTCTACTGTGGGGAGAACTTTCCCTAAATTTACTCTCCCCTTTACAACGGTTTTTATATACATACTGTACCTGTACCGTTCTAGTAACTGGTCCCATTTTAGCTTGTCCTCATCAGGAACATTCCGCTTCCTCAATACCAGTAGAGCACTGTACATTACGAGGATTAGCTGCGCCCCCTTCTCAATAACTCTTCGCTTGACAAATCAGCTTCTTTTAACTTCGCAGCATGAGCTTGAAGGTCTGGGAATTTCTGGAAGGTCTTGAAAAATTTTGTGTTTCCCTAGTAGTATGTTGTTGAAACGGTATCGTCCCCCGTTATTGCATGGAGCAACAAAATACTATCCTCAACTACTGGCATGTCAGGCAAGCTACGCGAAGAATATACTTCTTCGGGTTTATTGGGTCTTGCAGGTTTCCGTAAAAATATTTCTCTGTCAACCGGACAGAGTGCGGTCAATAGTACGGCAACGTCTGTATCTTCGGCGACTATATAACTACCTTTTTGGTAGGGTCCCTAGATTCTTTTACAGCTGTCGTTACATGCGTACGATCAGCATCCACTGCACATTGGTCTGAAACTATCCCGACTGTGGTCAGTTTAGCACGGAGCATTTTAATAATCTTATTTTTATTGTTTTTATTTTGTAAGTATTTATCCTGTTGTATTTGTAACGCCATATTCTCGCTAAAGCGGACGTCTGGTAAACTTCCCCGATTAGCGCGACGGATTCTTTCACATTCCTTAGTACTGAGGGTTTGGTAACCATAAAAAATAACTATCGCGCGTTTGCCGTAATGGTTCAAAATATACTTTATGTAATTGTCCATAATCGCCGGGAATGTTTGTCCATTTGACTTTGTGAATCAGTAATCCTTCTCAGCATTCCAAATCTATTAAAGTATCCCTGAGGGGATTGAGACACCTCCCACTTGAGGTAGTCTATGATTTCTTCTTCACCTTTTTTTAATGCCCATATTCTACGAAACAGGACGTCGGGGTCAATTTCTATAACTTTATTGGCGACTTTTATTTTAGAGTGACAAGATGCGATAGTATTAACGATTCTTGATCGCGACAATTTTAGGTCCTTGAAATTTGATTCCGAAATATCTTGCATAACTTTGACACCTCCTTCAAAAGCATTGTGGCAATTGCTTTCTGGACTCCCACTCATTCCATTAGCTATGTTTATGAGGCATTCTATGGATTCAGGGAATGAATCGTATTGCTGAAAGAAGTTCTCAATCAATTTCAAAGATTTCAAATCTGCCTTGAGGCTGGAATCTGTTGAATCCTTATATTGGTAATATTTAGCAAATCCACAATTCGTGAAGTCACTTTCAGTTACACCTCTACGAAATAAGCATCCTTCAAACTTCATACGTGTTTGCTCAATATTTTGGTCCGTAAAGACCCCACTAAAAATTTTTCGCTCCTGCGAATTGTCTAATACCCCTCCGTGGTAAATTTTTTGTACTCGGACTCAACCATATGCTCTTTGAGGGCTTTCATGTCTTCTAAATAAACTTGAGCAGATTTTGCATATGTATGCATGTCGGATTGAGTACTATTCTTTCAAGTTGCTTTTCAAGCTCTGCTGTAATTATTCTATAATTATCATCTATTTGGAGCTCTTCAATGACTTGGGGGGCGACATAAACGAATAATGGATTAAAAATTTTCCGCATTCTTGGATTTCGTCACACCTATTTCCTGCCCTTTTAAATATTATTTTTTGATAAGGCCAATATTACTAAGGTATGTGCCCGGACGGCGCGAGCATATTGGTGCCCGCTGAAAATTGGTTTAACCGTATTCTCTCCGTATACAGAAAATAAGACTTCGGCCAGCCCACTGTCCTTCATAATGCAGCCAATGCTTCCTAAAAAGGACAACAGTGTGTGGAACCCAACTAATCACTCACTGATATACACGAAAAATATCACTCACATAACTATTCGTAATAAATATATCTCGTGGCAACATAAATGCTCAAAAAATATCAAGAAAAAAAAAACACGTGTTTCTCCTGGCTATGGAATTTTGGTAATGTATTTCGGTAACGGTTTTCTACACAAAAGTGTTTCGAGCGTTAGGAGAAAAATGAAAGGCCGCTCGGCAAAGTTCAGAGATTTAGCGGGTGATTATTCTCGTAATTCTTTTCGCTCTATCCAAACCCGGCATTTAGAATTTTACAGGACTGGATCAACTTTTTCGAGGGCACCAGGCGAGAGGTTCACATCAATGAATGTGTGAAATTATGAGACGATTTCCGGTTAGTATTTTGCGATCGTGCGAGGGAAAACCCTCGGAGACGCCCAGGTTCCAGTGCACCAAGTGTTCAGGGGTCGTTTTCGACAGGAAATTCGGATTCAGCACTCCAAAAAACGCCCCACAATGATTTTCGGGTTGTTTTTGCCGATATTCTCAGGAAAATTTTCGGGGATGACATCCGCGTAAAGGTTCGGGCACACCAGGTGTCCAATGGGTTTTCGCCGATGCCATATTTAGATTCAGCGACCCAAAAAACCTGCGGGCGCCGAGTTTCTCTCCTTCCCCGCATGATTTTCGGGAGAGTCCCACGGAGATGACGTTCATCGACGTTCCTGAGCTCCAGGTCGGCTGTGGGCCAATTTGAACATCATAATCGTGATCAGCGACCTCAAAAACGGGAATCCGAGTGGGGCTAGTTCTGGCTCTTATTTACAAAGTTCTCTAATCTTTCAAAAGCCGTCTCAATACATTATTGGAATGCATTTTTGGCCGCGTTTGTTCAAAAAAAAAAAAAATAGGGGCGGTTTTTACAAATAATTTTAGAAGCGAATGCAAAAAACCGCATTCCGATCCGTCTTGCTCTCAGAAATTTCGAACTTTTGGCCTTGTTAGTGCTTCATTGCCTAAACTAATAAGTTATTTAGACATTTCGCACATAATAAGTAAACAATATTTATATATCAGTCGTATCGATCCATCCGTCTCAACTGATCAGATCGTTAGCGACAACGTTTGTCTGACAAACTTCAAAATTGTTCGCCAGGGGACGTAAACTGTAAGCTATTATTACCTAAAAGCCGCATTTTGGATAGGTCACTAACGGTCGTTTCATTTAAAATTGATTTGAATTAGGTTGATTTTACCTGCTTAACAATTCTGATGTTTGGCCTGCTGGTGCTATAATCCGCCCATTTACAAATTATTCACGCATATCAAAAAATCGGACTGTGGCTACGTTTCAACAGCCTAAGTTACTACTGCGTTAACCAATTATAGTTTAATTTATGAACGACCTTCGCTTTATCTAATACCATTGACGCATTCAATTCTATATCTGCTATCACAATGCCGCCCGTACCAGAGGTAAAATCAGAGATTTCCGCTTAGGCATACTTGACCATGATTTTGATGTTATAATAAAATAATCAGCTGGCTTACGATCAATACGTTATCCGAAGTAGAAGCGGTGGTGTTTTAATTGCTGTAAATAATTCAGCCTTCAATGAAGTGATCGTCTGCCATCCCTGCCTTGACGTCATTGCTGTTCGCATCAGACTAGCTTGCAATACCTCGATTGTTGCCGTCGCCGTTTACATTCCTTACGGATCTCAACACGTTTGTTAACCACATCGACTCAGCCGTTATACCTTCAGCTCGTCCTTGGGATCAAATTATCATTGTGGGTGACTTTTACTTACTCGGTATATCTTGGAACGATGTTGACGGTGTGTTCTCTTCATCCTCAACTGACGAGTAAGCATTGACTACCATCGATTACTTCGCTTCCATATCAACAACGCAGCTTAACCGTTTCAGCAAAAGTCGAGGGAAATTCCTGGACCTGCTATTTGCTAACAATGTCTTGCATGCCACCGGTGTGAAGTTTTCAACATTTATCAAAAGTGTAGCTACACAAATTAACAAAAAATAAAAATGTAGATACACAATTCAACAAAAAGTTTGTATTCACTTAGATTAATAAAAAATATTTGTCCCATTAATATACGGTTATTCCTAGTTAAAAGTTTAATTATACCAATATTGTGATGTAGTATTTAATAATTGTGATAGTTCTGCTAGGCATTTTCTTCAGATAACATTTAATAATTGCACACGATATGTTCATGACCTTCGCAAGTTTGATCATATTTCGGCTTTTAAAGATTATATTTTGGGATGTGACTTGTTTGAGTTTTATTGTTACAGAACTGCTGTTTTTAATTATCGTATTATTAAATCGGGGCTTCCGACATATTTGTATGAAAAGTTAAATTTTTCTACGTCCTTACGTACGGCTAATATCAACTTGCCTATAAATAGGACGAATATTTATAACCATTCTAGTTTGATGAACCTGATTATCACATGGAACAGCTTGCCTCTGGAACTAAAACGTATTAGTTCAGTTGATATATTTAAAACTAATGTTTTCAAATTTGTAACAAATAATGAATATAATTGATTTTGTAAATAATGTATATAGTGTATATATAGTTGTATATATATGTATGTATGTATGTGTATATGTATATATATGTGTATGTATGTATATATATATATATATATATATATATATATATATATATATATATGTGTATATATATATGCATATGTAATTGTATATATTTTGTATATATTATGCTTGTAATTTATATTATGTTATGTTTAATTGTTGTTATGTTGTATTGTTATTTTTGTTATTTGTTTCTTTGTTGTCCAAAAACTTTATAGTTTATATACACACATATTAAAATAAATAAATAAATAAATAAAAAATAAAAGTGTAGAACTACATAAGAAATTATGTCAGGGTTGAATTTGTTATTTATCCGATACTTTTACAAAAAAAATTGGAAAATCGCTAGAGAAAAATTTCAAATAACCAAAATATTACAGAATTATTGGTGTCGATTCCGTGTGAAAGTTCGATTTTCTTTCAATTTACAACCTGAAAGATACATAGAAGATTTCCACTGTTTCATCACCAATTTTTGATTTTTTTATCACCTAATAATTCTATATATTATTAACTAGTTACTACAATTTTTAGTGATACGCGGAATATCACTGCGACCTTCGGGAAATTTTTTTTCTTAAGTGTAAATGGAAATAATATCGTAAAAAGTGTAAACCGGGTCTTGTGGATGCTTAAGGGCCATTAACACTTAATTCTGGAGATGGCAGCACAACTCTGAGTATACTGGCATTTCAGGGACACTTTCGAGAATTTTTGGTCATATGCGGCATATCACTCCGACCTTCGGGGAATTTTGTTTCTTAAGTGTAAATGGAAATAATATCGGAAAAAGTGTAAACCGGGTCTTGTGGATGCTTAAGGGCCATTAACACTTAATTCTAGAGATGGCAGCACAACTGTGAGTATACTGGCATTTCGGGGACACTTTCGAGAGTTTTTGCTTATATGCGGCATATCACTGCGACCTTCGGGGAATTTTGTTTCTTAAGTGTAAATGGAAATAATATCGGAAAAAGTGTAAACCGGTTCTTGTGGATGCTTAAGGGCCATTAACAATTAATTCTAGAGATGGCAGCACAACTCTGAGTATACTGGCATTTCGGGGACACTTTTGAGAATTTTTGGTCATATGCGGCATATCTCTCAAAAAAGAAATAACTCGCTCGATACGAACAGCTCTAAATTTGCAAAAATAATGAAAACCAAATTAAAAAAATTGCCCTTTATATACTAAAACGAAAAAAATAAAAAATTTCGAAAAAATTTTTCTTCGTATATAAAGAGAAGTTTTTCATATTTCGTTATCATTATTTTTGCAGATTTTGAGCTGTTCTTATCGAGTGATTTCTTTTCGTGATTTTTGTATTTTTACTGTGTTTAATATAAAGTTTTTTTAAAAATTATCGACCTACGTATTCTCCTGGACATTCTATTTTAATAACGATTTATATTTTTGTGTGTTTAATTACTGACCTCGGCTATCTTTGGACATTCTATATTCTTTTATTCAAGTTTGATTTGTTTGTTAATAGAAATTATATTTTATTGTTTAGATAATTTTATATTGGTTTCTTAAAGTAAAATATGATGTCTAAGAAGTATGTCAGAACATATAATTACAAGAAAAAGAGAAATTTTTTCTCACCAAGAGATCTAAAAGTTGCTTTAGAACAGTTGTCTATACCAGGCGAGATATTAACCACTCGCGATAATAAGCAGATGAAGATGGTTTGTGATAAATTGGCCATACAGAACTCATTTCGAAATCGTAAAAATGTATATTTAATTTGGAGAAAAAATTTTAACAAAATCTTTAACCATACAAGCTATACGGATTTAACTACGACTAGCAACATACAAGGCTTCGAATCGAAAAACAAAATAAATACTGACAAGCAAATTGCAATGAATACCGAATTACAAATTCCTGCAGAAGTTAAAGTTTTGAACGATCATATGAGTTGTGACATTAATCCTGATTTAATGGTTATTAATTATGCGCAAAAAGATTTACAATTCAGTTTTTTGAATTCAAAACAGAATGAGGTAACAAAAAAAAGCTTTAATTGTGATAAAAAAGTAGATGAATTGGAAGAATCGTCTAATTTACGACGAAGGTTTATTTTAAATGAATCAATCAAAATTAATTCATCATTCTCGAATCTTAGTCGAGAAGAGATTCGGAATAAAATTTGTGACTGTTTAATTGGTATTAAAAATCCTTGTGTGATTTCGTTCACGACAACTAGAACCAGTTCTAAAAAAGATTTAGAAAAAATTGTCGTTAATGGACATTGTAAGCTGATTCCAGAACGAAAGTATAAATTTGTCATTAGAGGAAATCAGTGGCTTGATATTTATTGTAACGGCGAGCGTTAGTCATGAAGCAGAACAAATTGTATATAATCAAATTAGGGGCATTAATCGAACAAACATTAAACATCGCTTAAAAGGGACATCTTGCCATAATGTGCAGTTAGATTTAGCTAATGAAACCGACGTTAAGCTTTTTAAAATTTGAAACACTCAATCGTTCGTTCCTTCTACTTCCATTCGCAAAACAAAATCAGAGCTACTGAAGAAAGATGATCTTGTTAGTGATTGCGACATAATTGATATTTGTCAAATGAATTTAGTTGAACCCAAAAAAAATAAATATATTTATGAAATATCGCCTGATCCGTTGAAAGTAGTTCTTTTAAGACAGTCAACTTTAGAACTTTTAAAAAAATATTCAGTAAATGAAATTTACTTTGATGCCACGGGAAAAGTCACTAAGCATCCTGAATGTCATCCATACCACAGCTACAAGCGGATTCTCTACTACGCGTGCGTAGTTAACATTAACAACCAATTAATTCCTATAGGAGAATTGATATCATCGCGCCACGATTCGTTGACAATTAAACGATTTTTAGATGATATAAAAGACAACACACCAAAGGATTTTAAGCCAAAATTTGTTGTAACCGATTGGTCGTGGGCATTGATAAAGTCGGTGCTTCTAAGCTATAATTCGATGACCGTTTCAGAGTATATTGCCTATACCTACGACATACTCAATTCAAATGAAATAAATAAGGAAAAGGGAAAAGTCGGCACTTTCGTTTACTGTGCTCATTTTGTTAATATCATTTCTACGCAATTGAAACAGAAGTGGCCAAATGCCAGTAGTGCCACAAGAAATTTAATTTTAGATGTATTTTGTGGTATTCTAAATTGCGAGTTTTTAAACGATGCCGATAAACTTTTCGAGCATTATTGCATAATCTGCTGCACAAAACACACTAACATACGAACAACCAGTTCTCTTGCCGCTGTGAAAATAATTTTGAAAAAAATTTATGACGATGACCACAACCCTTCTATTATTCCATCTGAAACGGAGGAGTGGAGGTCTCCTCAGAGAACATTATTCTTCTCAAATTCTATGTATAGTAAAAGTCCTTATTAATCGCGGTTTAATGGTATTTTTACTCAAGTTAAAGGGTCAATTAGCACACAGGCAAACAAACCGTCCAGTTTAAATGAACATTACAATCCTGAATTTGTAAATTTTACATTAAACAATTATATGGCTTTCTTACCGCTATGGGGAGTATGTTTCGCAAGAAAGTATGGAGTTTCCGGACGAATCAGTAACGCAAACGCAGAGAGCTGGTTTTCTGTAGTCAAAAACCATTATACAAACCATCAATCGTTACGACTAGGCAGATTTATAAGTGTTTTGAAAGACAAAACGGAAAAATTAAGCAAACTAATAGAACTTAAAGACATAGTTAATAAACAAACTAAAAAACGAATACAAGAGCGTAGTGCCCTAGAAAATGCAGATTATGAGCATCACGAAGAAATGTGGAATAAAAAAAAATTATTGATTCTCCAAAACATTTTGGCAAACAAGTGTTAAAGCGATTAGCATTTGTTTTTTTTGTAAAAGTATCGGATAAATAACAAATTCAAAATTAATTTTTTATGTAGTTCTACACTTTTTGTTGAATTGTGTATCTACATTTTTATTTTTTGTTAATTTGTGTAGCTACACTTTTGATAAATGTCGAAAACTTCACACCGGTTTGCATGCCTATGTTGCTCCGTGCTTCGACTTCACTGAACGTGACAGCATTACTCACACACAACTTATGATAAATATTTTTTATAATAAATGTACAACTAAATATTTTTCTAATGATTTTCACTTTAATTTTATAATGGCCGACTATGTATCCTTGAATGAATTTCTGAGCACTGCCGATAGAGGCTTTTTACAGCGCTTCTCGGGAGGGGTATCGAGAGACACGTTCCGCGTGTTATCAATAATAAATCCAGCTTTCGTGAGCCATGGTATAATACCGAGTTGATGGTGCTCAAGAAATGACGCAACAAGTTTCATTCACTGTACAGGCTTTGCGGCGTAGATTACTATCTCGATTTTGTCAAAGCCCGCAACGAATTTAAGACCTTCAATTGGTTCCTTTACAATAATAACGTAGTGCAAATCGAGCAAGTTTTGACATTTAATCCCAAAAATTTTGGAACTTCATTAACAGTAAGAGAAAGGTTTCTGATTTTCCGTTGCATATGTCTTTCCAGACCTCCACCGCTAGTAAGTCATCTACGATATTTGCAATTTGTTTGAGTTATCTATCCTTTTCAGCATGGATTTTATCCCGGTAGGTCTACCGTGTCTAACTTGTCCTCTTTTTGTGGTCTAAACTAAAAACTACAGCTTGACGCGTTGTCTATACTGCAAGTTGGAGAGTCTCGATTGTCACTTCATTCCCACCGACTGTGTGGATTCTTTCTCCCCATTATTTCGGGCGTAATCCGGCGTGCCTCAGGGTAGTCATATTGGACCACTGTTATTTTCAATATTTATTAATGGCGTTGTAAAATGTTTTAAGTTTGCCAACTGCCTCCCCTTCGCGGATGACATGATGATTTTCTCCCGGGTCTCTAGCGTGTCAGACTGCAAATTGTTACAAGATGACTTAAACCGCTTTTGCAGTTGGTCACTTAGCAACATATTACCTATTTAAACGTGAGTAAATCCAAACTGTTTCTTTCTTCCGTATCCGCTCGGCCATCGGGATGAGTTCATTTCGGATCTTTGCGTGATCTTTGAATCTGACGCCATATTTACCAGACATGTTGACGCCATTATTTCAAAGTCGTACATTATGCTTGCTTTCATTAAACGAAACTGCAAGGACTTTAGTGACCCGTTAACTTTGACATCATTATACGTCTGATTTATTCGATTTATTTTGGAATATGCATCTCTTCTTTGGTCACCCTCCAACCAATGTTATTGAGAGGATGAGAGTATCCAGAAACAGTTTATTTAGTTTGCGCTACGACGTTTACCATCCATGTGTGCTGTGGAATACGTTCTTCTACCTTATCAGAATCGGAGAAGTAGCTTCCGCGCAGTTTGTGCGTGATATCATTAATTCCCGTGTTGATTGTATCGGGTTAATAGCACGTATTAACTTTATTCATCGACCGAGCAGTAACCAACTACGGTCTTTTTGATCCAATTCTGAGGGCATCGCGGGTATTTAACAAAGTCTACGAAGCTTTTGACTATCACTTGTCGAGAGATTCATTTAAGAAAGCTTTATACAATCTTTTGTAGTCGAGCAAGATTTCTGTGCAAAATTATGGCACATAACGTAATTTTTTACCAATTGTTTTGCTGTGCCGATTTTAATCACTGTAGGCACCAATAAATAAATAAATATTCTTTCTCGCACACAGGATTACACATTTCCTACAATTTGCTTAGCTTTATACTGGGTATCATAATCATTATAGTTATTAGAAGCACAATATTTTAACTTGCACAAGTTTCAAGTAAATTAAACGCTTCCAAGCAATAGAACCATAATACTTAACTCGTTTGCAGCATTTTAATTATAACATTAAAGCTTATATATGTGCATTTATAAAATCATGATTACCTTTTAGAGACGTTAAAAATATATATTTTATATCAGTACAATTTACACCGCAGCTTATCGAATAATATGAATATAACGAGTACGAAATAAAATTTGTATTGAAACATTAGCTTAGCACAACAGCTTAAAGGAGCAACAAACTAAAAATCATAATTTAAAATCAATATTTCATATTATATTGGACCGTCGCATTATACGTGTCATATATATGTATGTAGGTATCGAGCTTGCATTACCTTTGTGCAATTTACCCTAATCGTGCACAATTCGAAATCCATAATCTATTATAAAATATTTTAACGTTATGTAATGGACAGAGCTTTTTCTGTGCTTTTAAATCTAATAATGGATGGACACGAAAATTGCAACCAAACAACAACAAAATATATATTTTAAACAATGGCAGCTTCGATATATTGATATAAAATTATCCAGTAAGAAACCAATTTAACGTAATTTTATCAAAATTTTCTTTATTTCACCTCCAGTGTTATTTTTGAGCTTTTTTTCTGTTTTGGAAAAATTTATTAAATTTTATTATATTTGTGAGGTGGTTGCTTGATTTTTTATATTTTCGATATATATTATTAAAATAATATTTCTATACGTCCATATCCCTTGTACGTACCGTACCGAAGGAGCAGCTTTTTTTTTGCTCTGCACAAAAATAATATTAGAAAATTATAAGTAAATATAAGAAAGATGTGAAAAAGATCAATATTTGGATATGTGTCGGTGTCAAGATGATAAAAGCTTTTTATTTCACCAATGTTATAAAAATATGATTTTTATAAAATATACCAAGCCGGTGAAGGTTTATGATCTTTATACAATTGCAAAAAAATGCGTATATATAGATACTTCAAGCACTGTACATACATAAAATTACATGGGAAACCGCAAATTTGTAAACAAAATTTTTATTTTCCATTTAGTGGTTGCATGGTAAATATAAAAGAAAATTCTGTATTTGTATACAACATGTTCTTTTTAAAGCTCTCCAAACCACTTCATGGATCACCCATGTTATTTATCAATTTTAAAGTGCCATTTCCACAAGAACCTTAATCGATATTATTAAATTATATAGATGTATGGTGATGCGGGAAACACACTAACTGTACCTAGAAATCGATTATCTTATAAAAATAAATGAAAATGTATTTTGCATATATTGATGCTATTCAATTTATATTCTAAATATAAGTACAATGCAATTATTAGAATTAAACAATAAGAACATAAATGAATTTAATTAAATTACAACCACAAAACCTCAAGTTCTTTACTTTATTTTATAGTAATTAAACTACAGTAGTTTAGTTTAGTAATTTAATAAACTGAAATGTTTTTTCATTTGGAAACACCATAAAATTGTTACTAGCAAATGTTGCTCATCGAAATGGTAGTTTATAATTATTTTTCTTTAATTAATGTGGTGTGTGTGTATGTGTGTAGTGTGAAAATGTTCTAATACCTACATCTACAGAAATATTTTCTTTACATCTTTTTCAACATTGTATTACATATGGAATCGATTGTAGTATCATGGTGTTAAAGGTTAAATTTTTTACAATACTAAACATGGTTTCTGGGTTTGTCCAATTACGAATTTGGCAAAAAAAAAACAACAAAATAGTTTTTAGTGGCACTCAACTTATGTATAAGAAGTTGGCCCGAAATTTCCATCCCGAAAAGGTTTTTTTTTCAGAAAGTGTGTATCTTTGCTAATTCACATAAAAATAATTCCATCCCGAAAATTTTATTGTTAAATTAAAGAAAAAAATAAACAGCCCGAGAAAATTATAAACTTATATTACTGTTTGCAGTAAAAAATATGAACAATCTATTGAAAAATTAAATAAATTTTAATGATCATCTAGAAAATCACTATTCATCCATCACTTTCTATATTAACTGAAAGAAAATATGTTCAGTACCAAATTTCCTTGTGGCAAACACAGAGATGACCCCTTACCTTGGCATATGTAGATAGGTGGGCCAATGTGTATAAAACTTATATTCAAGCGGCCGTTCGAAAATAACGAGGATTGACGGTGAATATTGATTATCACGAAAACCACTTTTTTATGCTTTTTTATGCTCATTACCAAATTTCCTTGTGGCAAGCACAGAGATGACCCCTTACCTTGGCATATGGAGGTAGGTGGGCCAATGTGTATAGAACTTATATTCAGGCGGACGTTCGAAAATAACGAGGATTGACGGTGAATATTGATTACCACGAAAACCACTTTTTATACATTCTTCAGTTGAAATCACGCTCATTACCAAATTTTGTTGTGGCAAACACAGAGATGACCCCTTACCTTGGCATATGTAGATAGGTGGGCCAATTTCGTTCCTTGAAAATATGCTCATTACCAAATTTTGTTGTGGCAAACACAGAGATGACCCCTTACCTTGGCATATGTAGATAGGTGTGCCATTGTGTATCGAACTTATATTCAGGCGGCCGTTCGAAAATAACGAGGATTGATGGTGAATATTGATTACCACGAAAACCACTTTTATATGTTCTTTACTTGAAAATATGTTCATTACCAAATTTCCTTGTGGCAAGCACAAAGATGACCTCTTACCTTGGCATATGGAGGTAGGTGGGCCAATGTATATAGAACATATATTCAGGCAGCCGTTTGAAAACAACGAGGATTGATGGTGAATATTGATTATCACGAAAACCACTTTTTATACATTCTTCAGTTGAAAGTATGCTCATTACCAAATTTTGTTGTGGCAAA
Source organism: Nephrotoma flavescens (assembly GCA_932526605.1). NCBI lineage: Eukaryota > Metazoa > Arthropoda > Insecta > Diptera > Tipulidae > Nephrotoma > Nephrotoma flavescens. Next base: position 246,066,688 of record OW052220.1, on the reverse strand, counting down.
CACAGAGATGACCCCTTACCTTGACCTATGGAGGTAGGTGGGCCAATGTGTATAGAACTTATACTCAGGCGGCCGTTCGAAAATAACTAGGATTGACGGTGGATATTGATTACCACGAAAACCACTTTTTATACATTCTTCAGTTTAAAGTATGCTCATTATTAAATTTCTTTGTGGCAAACAAAGAGATGACCCCTTACCTTCTCATATGTAGATAGGTGGGCCAATATGTATAGAACTTATATTCAGGCGGCCGTTCAAAAATAACGAGGATTGACGGTGAATATTGATTATCACGAAAACCACTTTTTATACATTCTTCAGTTGAAAGTATACTCCGGTTTAACTGAAGAATGTATAAAAAGTTGTTTTCATGATAATCTAAAATATTCAGCATCAATCCTCGTTATTTTCGAACGGCCGCCTTAATAACAGTTCTGTACCCATTGGGCCACCTGTCTCCATATGCCAAGGTAAGGGGTCATCTCTGTGTTTGCCACAACAAAATTTGGTAATGAGCATACTTTCAACTGAAGAATGTATAAAAAGTGGTTTTCGTGATAATCAATATTCACCATCAATCCTCGTTGTTTTCAAACGGCTGCCTGAATATATGTTCTATATACATTGGCCCACCTACCTCCATATGCCAAGGTAAGAGGTCATCTTTGTGCTTGCCACAAGGAAATTTGGTAATGAACATATTTTCAAGTGAAGAACATCTAAAAAGTGGTTTTCGTGGTAATCAATATTCACCGTCAATCCTCGTTATTTTCGAACGGCCGCCTGAATATAAGTTCTATACACATTGACCCACCTACCTCCATATGCCAAGGTAAGGGGTCATCCCTGTGTTTGCCACAAGGAAATTTAATAATGAGCATACTTTCAACTGAAGAACATATGTAACGAATCGTCATGCGTTGTTTACCTTACTATCGCGCATTTCGACGAACCGTAAACAGATTATCGGTGCAGGGACTTCTGAGCGGTATTTGTTAGCCGGCTAGAGCTCGCGGAAGGTCGTGGGGGTTCCAGAAGTATGCACTGATCTTGAGTATACCGCGGGAAGTATAACGGATCACCATATTTACATGTATCTAACCTTTCCCCCAACATCACCAGTTTTTAAATATTTTTTCACTTATTCATCTTTATTTTTTTCAATAACTAGATCGCCAAAACATAAAAAATAAAGTTTAAACCGCAAGGTGAATAAAATTCGAAGTTAAATCAAATAGAAAGGCGAAATAATAACACAAATCCCAAAATTAAACTGTTGCTACCACTTTTGAGTAACGTGTTTTATATTTCTGGAATAGCGGGCGACAGTTTGACTAATCTACTTTACATAATTGGAAGCTTTACAGAACAAAACTTCGAAATTAATATTAACTAAACTTAACCAATATAGAAAATCTCGGTGAGGGGAAGTTCGGACGGTTTATTTTTTTTCTCTTAATTAATTGTTAGTGAGAGGTTTATCTAGTAATATTAGGGTTACTTATCATAAGACTTAAATATAAAACAAAAAAATTATAAACATTAGAAAATTTATCGTGGAGTGGAATTACTGCAGGGTGTCGGTCGTATTAACATCAGCTGCTCTATTTAATATCCGTTTAGTTAGGTAGTTTATTATAAAATTATGTCGGCACATGAAGATAAATATTGGTACTTAAATTCTTGTAATTAAATTGTTGTTTGTGTTTGTTGTTGTATAGTAGTTGGTAATGGCCGCACAAATTATGACCTTTTATCACTTTTCGTTTATTAATACCTTGTTTCTATGTTTTTTTTTTGTTTTGAGTTTATTTATATGTATTACACTGGACGACACCACCTTATATCTCAACACTAAGGTGGTCTGTTATTATATCTTCCACTTTAGTAATAATATTTGTTCATAGTTATTATTATATACGCACGACACTTTTTAGTAGTAGACCTCTTACACTATTCGGATACGTTCTTAATCGTAAGTCCCATATAACTACTAACTAATTGCTAAAAAATTTTTTTTTTGTTTTAATTAATTTGGCGCACAATTTATTTTTAGGATAAAACAATGGTCGTGTTTTAGTTATATAATTTTTTTTTTTTTTTTATTGTTGTTGTGATTTTTTTTGTGTCTAATTGTTTTTATGACCAAAATACGGTCCACTTCGCCAATCGTTCACCTTGTTATTTATTTGTCGGACACTCGAAGGTAATAATAAATTAGCATATGGTATCGCGCTTCGGCACATAAATCGTCAGGCGGTAATACCTAAGTCACTACACAACCGATTTAAATTTCTCGCGCCCAATTATGCGATCCGCGATCCCCACGCGACTATTCTTATTTTTTGTTCGTAGTTACAGGGATTCTTCCGCAAAAATACTGGTGTTCAAAACTCAAAATTGTTTTTTCTTTCCGAGCGCACTTTATGGGTTGGTAAAATTGTTGACCGAGTTTTATGGTGGTTGACAATCAATCCAAAAAACCAATATACAACTGATCTTCTCGAGGTCAAAATTTCCGCTATTTATATTTTTTTTTTGTTTGTTGTTTTATGACCCGATGGATGATGAATAGCCAGACGGATGGAAAAGATTATTTATTACATGAAAAATACTAGTCATAAAAAAAAATGTCCAAAATAGATATGGGGAAATTTTGGCACCGCTTAAGGTGGCATTACACAAGTAACGTCGTCAGCCGACGCTGGCGTCGTTACACATATAAAAAGTTGTTTTCGTGATAATCAATATTCACCGTCAATCCTCGTTATTTTCGAACGGCCGCCTGAATATAAGTTCTATACACATTGGCCCACCTATCTACATATGCCAAGGTAAGGGGTCATCTCTGTGTTTGCCACAACAAAATTTGGTAATGAGCATACTTTCAACTGAAGAATGTATAAAAAGTGGTTTTCGTGGTAATCAATATCCACCGTCAATCCTCGTTATTTTCGAACGGCCGCCTGAGTATAAGTTCTATACACATTGGCCCACCTACCTCCATAGGCCAAAGTAAGGGGTCATCTCTGTGTTTGCCACAACAAAATTTGGTAATGAGCATACTTTCAACTGAAGAATGTATAAAAAGTGGTTTTCGTGGTAATCAATATTCACCGTCAATCCTCGTCATTTTCGAACGGCCGCCTGAATATAAGTTCTATACACATTGGCCCACCTATCTACATATGCCAAGGTAAGGGGTCATCTCTGTGTTTGCCACAACAAAATTTGGTAATGAGCGTGATTTCAACTGAAGAATGTATAAAAAGTGGTTTTCGTGGTAATCAATATTCACCGTCAATCCTCGTTATTTTCGAACGTCCGCCTGAATATAAGTTCGATACACAATGGCACACCTATCTACATATGAGAAGGTAAGGGGTCACCTCTTTGTTTGCCACAAGGAAATTTAATAATGAGCATACTTTAAACTGAAGAATGTATAAAAAGTGGTTTTCGTGATAATCAATATTCACCGTCAATCCTAGTTATTTTCGAACGGCCGCCTGAATATAAGTTCTATACACATTGGCCCACCTACCTCCATATGCCAAGGTAAGGGGTCATCTCTGTGTTTGCCACAAGGAAATTTGGTACTGAACATATTTTCTTTCAGTTAATATAGAAAGTGATGGATGAATAGTGATTTTCTAGATGATCATTAAAATTTATTTAATTTTTTAATAGATTGTTCATATTTTTTACTGCAAACAGTAATATAAGTTTATAATTTTCTCGGGCTGTTTATTTTTTTCTTTAATTTAACAATAAAATTTTCGGGATGGAATTATTTTTATGTGGTTTAGCAAAGACACACACTTTCTGAAAAAAAACCTTTTCGGGATGGAAATTTCGGGTCAACTGCTTATACATACTCAACTTTGGGTTGGCGTAGTGTTACAAAATTTCGTACGCCTTTGCTACCGAATTTTATATCATTAATTTAGCTTTTTGCGGTTTTTTCTTTTTTACCAAAGATGAATAAATACTTGTTTAATCATGAGAAGTTTGCGTTCAAGAACAAAACTACTCCACCGAGTAGTTTTACTCACCCATTTTAATAAAAGTAATAATAATTCATTTTTTTTGTTTTATGGTAAATTTAGGAGGGGGTATCCGGTACGAGGATTTTAACCTCGAAAGTAGGGGAGTTCACCATTAGAAGACGGGTGGTTAGAGAAACTCCGCAGGGAAGAGTAATGTCGTCCCCCGGATTTGGGATTTACGCTTCCAAGACAGAGCTGGTACTATTTACTAAGAAATATAAATTTTCGGTAGTCAGTCCCCGTAACGGGAACGGCATTAGACTGGCTTTTGCTGACAAAGAGAGATTTTTGTGCATAATCTTGGAATGTAAGATCAGATGGAAGCCGAACATTGCAGAAAGGGTAAATAAGGCTAATGTAGCCATTCACTTGTGTGGCAACGCCATAGGTAAGAGATGGGGTTTGAAACTAGAGCTGCTACACTGGCTCTATACCGCAGTGGTCTAAGACCTGTGCTGATGTACGGGGTGGGCGTGTAGTGGCCAGCTCTGGAAAGGTAACTTACATAAGGATGTTGGAGAAGGTTCAAAGAACGGCCTGTATTTTTATAAGCAGGGCGCTTAGAACAATACCTACACGCACTTTATAGGTTATGTTCAACCTTATTCCAACCGAATTTTTTAGTAAACAGATGGCAACCAAGGTGGCCACGAGGCTCTCGACTGTCTCTCAGTGGAATTGTCTTCAGGCGGGACACTCGACGATAGTTAGATCACTAAGGGAAGAACTGGTGAGTCTAGATTATATTACACCAACGTTGTGCTTCGAAAAAGGTTTTCGGATCATCTGTATTTCGAGAGAATCCTGGAGAAAGAATCAATACTGGGAAACGAGGCACTGAAACTTTTCACGGACGGCTCTAAGCTAGAAGGCAAAGTAGGCGCCGGAGTCTTCTATGAGAAGCTCTATGTTAATATTTCTGTTTGTCTCCCTGACTACTGCAGCGTGTACCAGGCTGAAGTGGTGGTGATAGGCGAAGTCGTGACATGGTGGTATCCGTGAGCGACATCGCGATTTATGTGGATGCACGCTGTACTCAGAACACTAGAGGTGGTTTCTTTGAAGTCACGGCTGGCCATGGATTTCCGATCATCTCTTAATGAGATGAGCGAGTATTTCATTTCAGTATCCAGATAATTTGGCCCCTGGTCACTCGGAAGTCACGGGAAACTGTAGGGCAGGCGAACTAGCTAGGTACCTATAGCAGCGCTCAAATCGGCGCTCAGTAAAAAGGCAATCGCCTTGATAGATGAGAGGAGAACCAACACTCTCACGTGCAGGGTAGCAAAACAGGTTTGGCACTAGTATCCTAGGGACAACGAGAGTTAGGATTGGTCGTAGAGATACTTACAGGATACTGCCTTTTTGGAGAAGACTGGGTCTAGATACGAATTACTTTTGTAGAAGTTGTATGGACGAAGAGGAGGAAGAGACGTTAGATCACTTTCTATGTGTCCGGCGCTGGCATACAAAAAACATAAGTACTGGGGGTATGGGAGTAACGAGAGATTGGATCGTGTGGTATCACAATGGGCGTTTATTGGCCTAAGTGTGCAGTAGCAGCCACTCTAACCTAACCTAACCTAGGGTTATGAGTTTCACAGATCTCTCGTTAAATGTTATATTAATGAAACTAAACATATCTAATCAGCAAATTTACATTTCATTATTGTAAATAAATTAGCAATGGCGTTCTCATATATTTTAAGATCATTACAAATAATTAGATAATTAAATACATCTTTGAACAATATGGATCTTGCGTTTTAAATTCGGGTTATCGATGTAATATTCAAAAAATTAGATTTGTGTGACCCTCGTGTACCTAAGGTTCTTTTCCGAAAAATCTAATATCGCTGAATTTATAAGGTTCCGGTTGAAAAATTATATATTTATTTATTTAATTTACAAAAATTTTGTGAACTAAACACCCCATTTTAAGCTAATAGCTTATTTTTAACGGAATGTAAGTCTATTCAGATCCAGTTTTTATCGATTCTGTCATCTCGGTTTATTAAATGACACCAAGGAGGACGGTCCTTCTTCCAGTTTAATAGAAGGTGGCGATTTCGATGAAGGGTTATATCTTCATTTATTTTAGCGCGACCATCACTGATATTACTTTGGCAGACCCAATAATTTAATTTGCATCGTTTTAATTTATGCTAATGCCATTACTTGTAACATAATATAAAATTTTATAAAAAATTAAAAATAATTTAAAATACGGAAAAAATACAAACGCCTGATCGACACAAGTCTAAGCCAACTTTTATAGTGCACAAAGATGCACAATGCATCGTGCTACTTGTACTATAGTTGGTTTGGCTGTTGGATGGTTCAGGCTGGCTTTATCAGGTTCAGATTGGAATTATAAGCTTCCGGCTGAAAAAGCATATAGTGCACAATGATACACAATGCATCGTGCTACTTGTGCCATAGGTTGGCGTGACGGACACAAATAAGCGTTTACTCTATGCGCCAAATAGAATTTTTCTATACTAAGTAGTATTTTATTTTCCGTATTTAATCTGTGACGTCAGAATTTGATTCAAATCTCATCGTAGGTACGAATACATAATAAGCAATTTTCTTGAAACAAAAAATGTTTTATATTAACAACATCGATTGCATCGAAAATAATAATAATAAAAAAATTAGTTGTTGCTATTATTGTTAAATTATATTTTTTAATCTTAAAAAAAAATTTGATTATTTGCGAAAAAAAACTACTATAAAATGAGAGATGAACGAACAAGAAGAATAACGTTTGAAACGAAGACAATATTAAATTGCATTTTCTTGGCTCAAATTCGACGACGACGTCAAGAACATATTTTAGTGTTTCTGTACCAAAATTATATATAGATACGGAAGCAAAAAAACAATCTTATGTTCTTTTGAGATCGTTTTTCATTCAATTTCCAATTTGTAATTTTTTTTTTGTATTTTTTTTTTTAAATTTAGATCGAATTTAATTTGAAGACGGAGAAAGACAAATTAAATTCGTACAGCGCGCAAAAAATTATTATTTGTTCAATTATTGTGGTTCTGATTATACGCCCACCCATAGGATGCTGAATTGATGAACGGAATATTACTTAATAATTTCTGATATCATTCTTCTAGCCAACATACAGATTATGAATGCACAATAAATTTGTATTGTTTTCAAGTAATTATTGTATTTGTTAAAAGTTTATCGGATAATCTAATTATTTACTTGATTAGATAGTTAATTAAATAATTTCCGAGTACAATTTTTTTTCACCGTCCTGCTTCTACTGGTGTTTTGTTGTTGTGGTATATGGGTGATGTGTAGGAAAAAATTAATGTTTATCTATTGTGGAAAATTTTAAAGTTTAATGAAATGAAAAATAAATTTTAGAATAAGCAAAAAACTTTGCATAATAGTTTCTGAATGAATTAGTAGGTGAAATAGAAAATATTTTTTTTATGCACGATTTCATTTCGACTTTTAGAGAATAGTTTTAAGGAATTTAGAAATAAAATAAAATATTTTCATGTATTGTTTTAACAAACTGCAAATGTTGAAAGGTATTCATAAAAACTATATAGTTTGCTGTGCATGGTTAATAATAGTATATTGTATATGATACAGCAGAGTGATAAACATTTTCCTTTAGCTCATCATAATTAGTTTACAACGTGTTGTGCAGAAGATAGATAATATTCCAAAAAAAATACTACATCATAGTTTTTGAAGTCTAATTAGAGAACAGAGCATAATGTATGTGAAACGTGTTTTTGCTTTGTACGAGTACACGAAAAATACATGGCTGAAGAGTTTAAATATTATGAAACAGACGAAATATTCGTATATAGAAATTCTCATTATAAAGTTTAAAACTTAGAAGATGTAGAAATTCTTTTTTTGATGTATGTACCTACACAAAAATTATGCAAAATTATGTGCAGTTCTGTACACTACATCGTTTTATGATGCTAAAATGTACGTATATATATATATATAAATATATATATATATATATATATATATATATATATATATATATATATATATATATATATATATATATATATATATATATATATATATATATATATATATATATATATATATATATATATATATATATATATATATATATATATATATATATATATATATATATATATATATATATATATATATATATATATATATATATATATATATATATATATATATATATATATATATATATATATATATATATATATATATATATATATATATATATATATATATATATATATATATATATATATATATATATATATATATATATATATATATATATATATATATATATATATATATATATATATATATATATATATATATATATATATATATATATATATATATATATATATATATTATGTATTTGTAAATAAATATGAGCAGTAAATAATCTAATTTCGACGAACCATGGCTCTCAGTATTAAATATAATAATTAAAGATTGTTCTTAAGAATAAATTATTACCTGCTATATGTAATTATAAATTAGAATTTTAATAGTATGATAGTATGATCAAATTTAAGAATAAATAAGCGTTTAAAATTAATATAAATTAATATAATATATAATAAAATGACTAAGATTAATTCACAGAGTCACAAAACGAAATTATTACATTTTAGGGATACCTCATCGTTGTATCTTGAGACAACGTATCATACTTTCAAATGCAGCAGAAACAATAACACGCAATGCCCTCCTAATGACTGCTTCTTAGTGAACACTGTTGATGAATTTCGATATCTAGGTATTATTATTGATCGAGATTTAAATTGGAAAGCGCACACACAAGGACTGAAAACTAGACTATCATTGGTCTCCAGAAAAATGTATGTCTTACGGCTATTTTGTCCGCAATATTTACTTAGGACGATTTACTTTGCATTAGCGGACTCAATACTGCAATATGGTTTATCATGTTGGGGTAGTGCTTGCAATGCTACACTACGTCCTGTCTACGTGCGACAAAAGCAGTTAATCAGAATAATGTGCTTTAAACCATCTTTTTCGCCTTCGTGGCCATTATTTGAAAATCTTAGCATACTTCCTTTACGTCACATATTCGTCTTCAAGGTACTTAGAATATTCTATGTTAAAAGTGGGAATAATTTTGTGACTCATGCAGGGTATAATCTCAGATCAAATCATACTTTCTTGAAACATATTCCTAAGTTTAGATTAGATCTACGGAGAAACTTTATTAATATCGTTGCACCAATCATTTTTAACAATTTACCGTTGGATATTCGTAAGTGCGGCAACTTCTCTAGTTTTTCAATATACCTTAAAGAATGGCTTCATCAAACTAAAAATATTGACCATCTTTTTCAACTATTGGTTTAAAATATTATTGTTTTTGTTTTTATTGGTTTTAAAATTATATATGTTAAAATTAAATGGTGTAGTTTAAGAGGTTTTAATATATTCATGTGTAGTAATTAAGATGTAGTTATAATTTTATTATATAATTTTTGTTTCTCTCAATTTTAACTGTAAAATAATTTGACTTTAAATTGATTTTAATTTTGTAAATAGAATTCAAATATTTTTTTGTGGCTTAGAATCAGGGGACCAGTCACGTGATCTATTTGATCCAATGGTTCTCTTATCTTACCTTCTTAATCTTGTTAGTTTTAATAATGTTTTACACACAATGTATTTTATTTATAATGATTAAGCTGGTAATGAAATAAAATAAATAAATAAAAAAATAATTTGGCGCGTTTCATATATATCTTTATCATAAACGCAAATGATACCGTAGGCTATCATCTGTTACGCGACATTGAAACAGATTTTTGTGCCAACTGCAAACACGTGTCACACGTTTTGTGATTTACTGTACTCAGTATGAGATTTTTTTTTTCTTGCGTTTAACACAGAAAAAATTGTTTTTATATAAAATACTAAAATTTTGCGCTTACCAAGCTTTACCCAGTTTGTACTTGCCACCGATTTAGTTCTTAATAATAAATCTATTATTGTTTGGGTATATGTGTGTTGATCCAAGCTAGATTTATAAAGAAATTACACACAACATTTATATTAGAAATAGGATAAATTGTATATGAAAACACAATAAAGTTTACCTTGGTAAGCGTCTTAAAAGAACGTACGCAAATAAATCAAATGGTTCAGAATCCGTAGTGCGAAGTATAATTTTCCGTATTACCGCGCACACACAATACCACACTTTATAAATTATGCTTGCAGTTTATTTTGTTTTTACTTTAATAATTTTAATTTTCTTTTTGTGACTAACTTGCACTGAGCACCAAAACGATAATTGTTAACGCCACAGATATGCGAGTCCGTCATGACATCATCATTGCCGCAAACTCCAATAAACCTAAAAATAATAACAATTAGACATAAATTAAGAAACTAAATTTATATACTTATCTCATCTGTTAAGTTAACATAAACACACAACACTAATCAACACTGCAAATCATAGTAAATGACAGATGCGGTCGATAGTATAGTAATCTGTATTGTCAACTGGTGTCGATCGTGTGGTAACCTGTATTGGTAACCTATTTTAATTATGTCAGCAAATCAGCAAAGATCTAGTTGAGAATCTCACCACCAGTTGTAGTTATGTCATGCAAAATAAAATAATTTTCTCGTCACTTTTTGCGCAGCCATTACAAACTACACATCAAACTTAAACCGCATATTAAATAAAGTTAACTTGTTATTTAACATAAAACATATTAAAGTTTTTTTTATTACAACTTTAACATTGGTGTCGAAACCCGGGAGAAATTTGCTCATACATTGGTTTGGAAAGCTGGACTTAGCCGATAGGTGTGCCGTATCTAATTTTCTACATCAGCACCGCATGGTCCAGTAATCTGCAGACAAATTTCTTCATCAATTTAAAACAAAAATAGTTTCTCGATTGAAACGATTAGCGTGTACTGGGTGAGTTGAGTGCAAGTGGAAGTGACAATTGTGAATACAAGCGTGGACACGCTAAAGCCGCAATAACGCGTGTGGAAAAGGGTATTGCATGTATTCTGGACACCACAGCTGTAGAGGAGCTGTATGTACAACTAGAGTTGCTTGAGAAAGGATACCTTCAATTTAAAGAATACGATGAAGATATCGTTGACATTGACGATTCGTTGTCCGAGATTGAGGCAATCGAGCAACGGTATTTGAAAGCGAAGGCAACATTACGAAAGGCTATTCACGGTCGCAGTCCAATTGTTACCGCAGTCCAAACGCAGCTCGACGACACTATGCGTTCGTTTACAACACATCAAAGAGAGATGCTCGACACCATGCGCGAACAAAGCTTTTCTGCAATACCGAAAGATGAAATTAAATTGCCAAAGATACAAATACCATTTTTCACTGGGAAATACAGCGAGTTTCCATCATTCAAGGATTTATTTTCATCATCAATACATAACAACAGCATTCTCACAAACGTACATAAATTCCAATACCTGAAGGGACTGCTACGAGACGATGCAGCGAACCTGCTACGGCATATAGCAGTTACGGATGCGAATTATTTAGAGGCATGGCAGAAACTGTGTAGGCGATACGACAACCAAGGCCTTGTGATTACATCGTTAATAAAACAGTTCATGAGTCAGCCAGTAGTGACCACAGATTGCACCAAATTGCTTAGAAAAATATGCGATACATCTGATGAGGTCATCAGAGGGTTAAAGGCGTTGGGAGAAGGAGCAGAGACACGAGACCCATGGCTCATCCATATTATTCTTCAAAAACTAGATGAAGAAACACGAAAACAATGGGCAATTAAAAGCATTGACACAGAATACCCGACATTCAAGACATTGTTATCGTTCATTGCAAAGAGATGTGCTGCTCTAGAGACATGTGAGCCTGTCCAACAGAAACGACCGTCACCGAAGCCACTACCAAAAACATACCAAGCACAAGTTACTGATATCCGTTCACCGAAAAACGGTACTCCACAGCAATGCATCAAATGTGAAAGCAGTCATAAACTTCACGAATGTTCTCAATACAACAAACTCAGTTTGGAAGAGAAACGGGAATTCGTGGCAATGTCTAAAATTTGTTTCAACTGCCTCTTTAAAGGCCACCTATCGAGCAACTGTCCATCGAGAAGACGATGTTTCATATGTCAAAGAAAACATCATACTTCGCTTCACCCACCAGAAGAATCTAAAGTGAACGTAACGGTAGAAGAAAAGGAAGTCGCGGAGTCGCTTGGTGAAGGTCACACGTTAACGCCAACAACACATGCTGCGATAATGGAAAGATACTCACTTTTGCCGACGGCCTTAGTAAATATCAGAGACGTGTTCGGAAAGAATCATTGCTGCCGGGTATTGCTAGACACAGGCTCCGAAACGTCGCTCATCACACAATCGTGCATCAATAAATTACAATTACCTCGCCATAACTGCCGGATTCCAATCACTGGAATAGCATCAAATGCAACAACAAAGGGTCGAACAGCGATTACGATCACATCACGAATAGACGCTGAATTTGTCATAGAGGTCGACGTATTCATTTTGGACAAATTAACATCAAAGCTACCTAGGCTAAATTCTGGAACTGTTAATAATTGGAAGGAGTTGACTTCACTTCAAGTTGCCGACCCTCTAGATCAGCAGTGTCGTGAGATCGATGTTCTTCTGGGGGCAAACCAGTTCTTCAAGATTCTGCGTCACGGGCAAATCACAGGACCTAACGGATTGATCGCGCAGAACACAGCATTAGGATGGATCATTTCGGGAGGTGAGACGAAATCTCAAAAGAACGTAACACTGCAAATCGAATTCGACATCGATCAAACACTACGCAAATTTTGGGAGCTAGAAGAACTCCCAAGCAAACCGGTATTGACTCCAGATCAAAAATATTGTGAAGAATTATTTATAAACACGCACACCAGAGACTCATCAGGTCGGTTTGTTGTAAGACTTCCCTTTGCCAACGAATCAAGACGATTAGGAAGTTCGCTTCAACAGGCAACCTCGCGATTTATGTCTCTTGAAGCAAAACTGCAACGTCAACCAGTACTAAGGAACGCGTATACATCATTTATGGAAGAATACCAGAAGCTTAATCATATGACGGAATTCTCGCCTAAGAACAACGATTTCATTGCTGAGCACTTTTACCTGCCGCACCACCCAGTAATAAAGCCAGATAGTACAACCACAAAGGTTCGTGTGGTTTTTGATGGATCAGCCGCTTCGACATCATCAATCTCACTAAACTCGAAACTTTTAGTGGGCCCAACGGTACAATCAGAATTAATAAGCATTCTGCTGCGGTTTCGCTTACACCCAGTAGCCTTCACTGCCGATGTCGAGCGCATGTACCGCCAGGTTAGGGTTGATCCACGTGACTGTGAATACCAACGCATCGTGTGGCGTAACCGTCCTAATAAACCGCTAAAACACTATCGTCTGCAAACGGTCACATACGGCACATCGGCTGCTCCCTTCTTAGCGACACGAGCGCTTCATCAACTGGGGATAGAGTCGAAGACAGAACATCCAGAGGCATCTAATGCAATATTACAAGATTTTTATGTGGATGACCTACTGAGCGGAGGAGTTGACGTACCATCAACATTGATATTAGCCACCAACATAGCAAACATCCTCAACACGGCGGGCTTTCCACTGCACAAATTTTCATCCAATTCGCCAGAATTGCTTTCTTCGTTAGCAAAAACTCACATATCAAGAAGCACTTCAGTGGTTAGCATAGATGAATCAAGCGAACATAAAATTTTGGGACTACGGTGGGATACAAAGGCAGACATGTTTATGTTCAAAGTAAACGAACCACCAAAATCGAATGCGTTCACGAAACGCACCTTTCTATCTGAATCATCTCGTTTGTATGATCCTTTAGGCTGGCTGAGTCCAGTAATAGTATCGATCAAATCGTTATTCCAACAATTGTGGCTATTACATATTGGATGGGATGATCCACTGCCACCTTCAACAGTACGTGCCTGTTCAACTATTAGAAACGACTTTAAACAGTTGGAAAGAATACGTATTCCTCGCTTCATACAAATCACGTCACCAACTAAAAGTGAACTTCATGGATTTGCTGATGCAAGCTCTACCGCGTATGCAGCAGTATTGTACTGTAGAACAGCAGATGAAATTGGGAATGTACACATCCGTATCGTTGCAGCGAAAACAAGAGTAGCGCCAATTAAAACAATTTCTATTCCTCGCCTGGAACTATGTGGTGCCTTGCTACTCGCAACGTTAACAAAGGCCGTTATTGATGCGATGAAACTACATTCTATTCCGGTATACTCTTGGACGGATTCAGAAGTAGTACTACACTGGTTGTCTCAACACCCATCCAAATGGAAGGTTTTTATAGCAAACCGGACTACTAAAATATTGGAAACAATGCCAACAACGACGTGGAACCGTATAGCATCCTCAGATAATCCAGCAGATGTCGCTTCTCGTGGCTGTACCTCTAGCGACTTAGTGAACCATTCACTGTGGTGGAAGGGTCCGTCCTGGCTCAAACAACCCAAGGACACATGGCCGATGGGAAAGTTTAATGATGCAGCGATCACGGATAAAGGAGTTTTGGAGGCACGCACCGTTTCCGTTCACAAAGTTACAGTTGATGAAGACCTGGTATCCAGGATTGCGAGCCGAAACTCCAAATATACTACGTTGGTTCGAGTTGTGGTGCATCTCAGGCGATTCATCACCTTATGTCGGCCAAAACATTCGCGCACTGGGAAACCTACAGCTCGTAGAAACATAATCAAAGCTGAAGAGTATAGGTGGGCTGAGAAGCAAGTGGCAAAAATTGTACAACAGCAACAGTTCGTAAGTGAAATTAAGCTCCTCAAAACAAGCAAACAAGTTACGAAGGGAAACCTAGCATCGCTATCACCTTTCTTAGACGATGAAGGCCTGCTGCGTGTAGGAGGACGCTTAAAAAATGCTGATTGTTCGTATAATCAAAGGCATCCAATTATTCTGCCCAATCATCACATATTAAGTAAAATGATACTATCCTATCTCCACCTATCTTACCTTCACCCAGGTCCATCCCTTCTATCCCACCTCTCACGCCAATCATACTGGATCATCACTGTTCGAAAGTTAGCTCGAAAGGTTACTAATGATTGCATTATTTGTCGTAGGCTTAATGCTCGTCCGATCAATCCGATCATGGGGAACCTACCAGTCGAGAGGGTAACACCAACAAAACCGTTCACGCACACTGGGATTGACATGGCCGGACCAATAGAAATTGCAACAAAAACGGGCAGAGGAGCTAAATTCGTTAAATCATACATCGTGGTCTTTGTGTGTATGGCAACCAAAGCAATTCACTTGGAGTTGGCTGGAAATCTAACAACGGACGCATTTTTAGCCGCGCTCAAGCGATTCGTCAGCAGAAGGGGTTTGCCCGCGACAATATCATGCGATAACGGGACCAACTTCGTAGGCGCGAGGCGTAAGCTCAGCGAAGCGCACCAACAACTATATTCCAGCACATCAGACGCATCAATTCATAAATTCACCACAGAACACGGAATTGAGTGGAAATTCAATCCCCCAGCATCTCCTCACTTCGGCGGTCTTTGGGAGGCCGCGGTTCGTTCAGTAAAGCATCATGTTACTCGGATGAATCGACAATCAAAACTCACGTTCGAGGAGTTTTCAACATTATTGTGCCAAATCGAGGCGGTTTTGAACTCTAGACCACTTACACCGGCAACCGAAGATTGCGATACTATTTTTGCAATTACGCCAGCTCATTTTTTGACCACCGCACCACTTCTATCAGTTCCTGTCATCGATAATACGGATACGCCGGACAACCGTTTAACAAGATGGGAAGAACTCCAAAAACGAGTACATAAATTTTGGAAACGATATACGGTGGAGTATATCAACAACCTACAACAAAGGAACAAGTGGAAAATAAAAAACAAAAATTTACAAATTGGAGATATTGTTTTAGTAAAAAATATGAATCTGCCACCACTACAATGGCCGCTTGCCCGAATTACCAAAGTACACACTGGAGAGGACGGGATAGTACGTGTAGTAACGCTTAAAACAGCAACTTCAACAATGGAACGTCCTGTTGTTAAATTGGTTAAACTCATCGAAGTTAAGGAACAAGTTCCTTAACGGCGGCCGGAATGTTAACGCCACAGATATGCGAGTCCGTCATGACATCATCATTGCCGCAAACTCCAATAAACCTAAAAATAATAACAATTAGACATAAATTAAGAAACTAAATTTATATACTTATCTCATCTGTTAAGTTAACATAAACACACAACACTAATCAACACTGCAAATCATAGTAAATGACAGATGCGGTCGATAGTATAGTAATCTGTATTGTCAACTGGTGTCGATCGTGTGGTAACCTGTATTGGTAACCTATTTTAATTATGTCAGCAAATCAGCAAAGATCTAGTTGAGAATCTCACCACCAGTTGTAGTTATGTCATGCAAAATAAAATAATTTTCTCGTCACTTTTTGCGCAGCCATTACAAACTACACATCAAACTTAAACCGCATATTAAATAAAGTTAACTTGTTATTTAACATAAAACATATTAAAGTTTTTTTTATTACAACTTTAACAATAATGAACCATCAAAATTATTTACAAAATTCTTGCTATTATAACAGGGGAATTTCGAAACAATACCAAACGTGTTTCCCCACCAACAAAATATAGACTTGAAATGCATTCTATCGATCAGCTGTGTAATGTTATTATTTATTATTGATATACAGTGCATCAATAAAATATTCATACTAAGTCGCGCGCGCTGTTGATTTGCTGTGCATGGTGGATTGATCAATTTCAAAATTAATGTAACCAAGCAAAGGTTACAATCGTGGGGACGACTCACACCCAGGAGATGTCTCATAAGCCGGGCCTTAAAATAATAATTTGGAAATATTGGAAATATTAGAGTTTACCAAGTTGTACTACCAAATATGGCACGTTATATATATCAAAATAGGGAGAATGAACTGTCCGGTATTTCTCAATTAGAAGTTCACCGAATGTCCTTTGTGTGGTATATTCCGATCGATTTACCTAATTTATCCGCGACTTCATATGACACGTTTCCAATCTTCTTCAGAATTGTACCGGGTACAAATTTATACGCTAGCTTTCCGGAAAATTTTTTTGAAGCATTACTCTGTACGAAATTTCTTACAAATATTTCTTGCCCTATATTAAACGATCTGTTCCTAGCGCGAAGGTTGTATTTAGAAACATTTTGCTCATGAGCTTTACGTAAATGGCTTAGAACAATTTTTTGTGAAGAAGATAAAAGATCAGCATGATCTAGCACGTAAGTTTGAATGTATCACATTTCTTAATGCTCCAGTAATTTCATCCAGATGCTGGTCCCAATTCTGATGATCATCTTTAATATTTGCTCTAATTGCAGAAAGAATTGACCGATTAACCCTTTCAACTGCATTGGCCTGTGGAGAATATTTAGCCGTGAATTCATGCTTACTTCCATATTTTCCCATTAAGCCTGCAAATAAACGTGAGTCAAATTGAGTGCCGTTGTCTGTCAGTATACTTTCGGGAACCCCAAAAAGGTGGAATACCTTATTTTCCAAAATTTCTATAATTTTTGCTGCCGAAGCAGTACGTATTGGGACTACCAAAGGAAACCGACTATATTGATCCAATAGAATTAATATATGTGGGTGAACCCATTCCTTGTTCGAGGGTATGGTGCAAGAAAATCCATGCAGCCGTTGCCATGCGCGGACTACTTCGACAGCTCGACCCATTTCCGGTTTTGTTAAATAATTAACGGGTTTGGTGCATTTACAGACCTCACATCTGTTGATATACTCCTTTACCTCCTTTGCCATACCAGGCCAATAATAGTACCTTCTTAGTAAATTGATCGTTTGCCCAACACCTTGATGTGCAGCGGTGGGTGGAGAATGTGTTTTGCCAATTAAATCTTGAGTTAAAGATTCCGGAATAACTAGTTTCCATGTAGGAATATCCGTAGTTATATTGTGTCCCATATTCACATATACTTTGCCATCTTGGATTTTAAAATTAGTAAGTTTATCATTACTTTCTTCCAAAGCTTTAATCCGTGCTAAGTACTCTTCATCCTGAAAAGCCGCCGAGCTTAAATCAACGTGCATAACTTCATCAATTTCCTGCAATGCTTCAATGTATACTCTCGACAAGCTATCCGGTACAACGTTTAATGAACCTTTCCTGTACTCGATCTTAAAATCAAAAGCTTGGAGCTTCATGGACCATCTAGCCAATCGCCCTATTAGATCGCGTTGTTCCATCAACCAACGGAGGCTCGAGTGATCTGTAATTACCGTGAATGAATAGCCCTCAATATAAGGTCTAAACTTATTAATGCTCATTACTGCGGCCAAGCATTCTAGCTCAGTGATGCTGTAGTTCTTTTGCGCTTTGTTTAGTTTATGCGACATGAACGCAATGGGATGTTCATCTCCATTATCATCCCTGTGGAATAACACACTTCCTACTCCCGATGTGGACGCGTCGCACTGTATATAAAAATGCCGAGAAAAGTCAGGATTAACCAAAACCGGTGTTGTCACGAGTGCCTTTTTTAATTCTTCAAATGCATTCTGGGCTTGTATGTTCCACACATTGCCTTTACTCTTCTTTAAAAGGTCGGTGATAGGAGCAGCTAAGCTGGAGTAATTAGGAACGAAACGTCGGTACCAGCCGGTCATCCCTAGAAATCTGCGGATTTGTTTGGTACTTTTTGAGACAGGATATTCGTCTATGGCTCGAACTTTCTTGGGGTCCACTCTGAGGCACCCCTCACCAATCACGTAACCTAGGTATTTTGTTTCCCGCAGAACGAACCTACTTTTTTCTACATTTATAGTAAGATTTGCTGACTTAAGCAATCGTCCTACTTCAGATAATAGTGATAAATGCTCCTCGAAAGTAACAGACACCACTAATAGGTCGTCCAGGTAAACAAACACCCGGTCATGCAGGTGGTGAGGGATAACCTTGTGCATTAACCGACACATCGTTTGGGCTGCGTTACACAGCCCAAACGGCATGACGGTAAACTGGTAGAGTGGACGACCCGGCACAGTGAAGACCGTCTTATCCCTTGACGAAGGGTCGAGGGGTATTTGCCAAAAGGCATCTTTTAGGTCGATCGTGCTTATAAATCTTGTATTATCTAACCGACCTAGCAACCCCTCGATCAACGGCAAAGGATAAGCGTCCTTAACCGTAACTGAGTTTACCTTTCTAGCGTCGAGACATAAACGAACTTTCCCATTTGCCTTTCTCACAAGAGTTACCGGGGATGACCAAGAGCTGGTACTTTCCTCGATCACTCCTAAACCAAGCATACGGTCTAGTTCTGAATACATATCCTCCTGGACTTTTGAAGACACTGGGTAATACCTCTGCTTCACAGCAGTTGCACCTTCCACGTCTATACTGTGTGAGAGGACATGTGTTCTACCCAATCCATACTGTTCACATGAGGGAAAATTTTCAATGACATTATTCAGTGATTCTTGCTGTTGTTTATCCAAAATATGTTTGTCATTGGAAATACTATTTTCTGGTTTAATTTGGCTGTCCAATTCATTTACCATCAGTGGGACAAGACCGAAAAGTTCCCAGAAATCAATACCAAGGTATAATTCTTGAGTTAGATTTGGAACAACATGTAACCGCATGGTTTTGGTCTTCCCGCCATATGATACCTTCGCCACTATGTGACCTAGCACCCGATGTTTTTCACCACTTGCTGTAGCTAGTAAGGAAGTCATATTATGGATCTTTAAGTTATTTTGTTGTATGAATTGAAGTGCGTTTTGCCCTAGAACCGAGATGCTGGCTCCGCTGTCTAGAAGACCTCGATACGGCATCCCATCAATGAGAACGTCCGCAAAAGGCCTGTTGTTTAAGCGATTAAAGTTCTCTATTAAAATTATGCGAAATGAATGGTAAAATCGTAAGAACCACGAGATAAAGCAACTTCTCGAAGGAAGCGATATCATCAGATTCATCAAATCCTATCGAGTATGATGGTTGGACTACGTTGCAAGGTCCATGCAACAATGTATGATTAATAAAGTGTTACAACAACACCCGGTTAGTGCGCATTGTAGAAGCAGACTCCGACTGTGCGGTGGACCGAAACGGATGGAGACCATAGTGCAGGAGGCAAAATCACTTCATGGAATGTGGAAGCTAGTGAGAGATAAAAAAAAAATGGGTCTGCGTCGGACCAGACGGTGGAAGTGAAACTTCTTTGGCCATTCGCTCACACACATGCACACAGACAGACAGACAGACAGGATACACAAATGAAATATAACACATTTTTCCCTGTTATTAAATATGTTTCTCTTCAATATATTATAAGTGACTTCAGTATTATATTATTTTATTTACGTAAAATGTAAAAGCCACTCGTAGGACTTCTTAGATTACATAGCTTTTGCGAAGAAATCAATATCCTTTCTGGAATCGCCAAAATTAATAGGTATATTAAAGGGTGTTTTGCCTCCTCTCTTATGGTTATTAGTTATTGATGAATTTGCTATTGAACTGCAGCTTTGGCTTTACTGCTCAGTGCTATGCTGATGTTCGCTTTGGTTGCCGAGTAAATATCTTAATATCTTAATTTCTGACTTATTGTCAGATGCAGGCTTGTACGTTAATGCATCTAAAACTAGTATGTTAGTCCGTCTAGTAGTTTACTAGACATAAAAATATTGGCAAAATGTCTGCTCTTTCTCTTTTTACGGAAACCATCGCCAGATTCGACATCGTGATGATTTGATATGATTTGATATGACTTGATATGATTTGATATTATTTGATAGTGATTTGATATGATTTGATACAATTTTTGATATGATTTGTTGTGATTTGATATGATTTGATATTAGTTGATATGATTTGATATGATTTGATATGAGTTGATATGATTTGATATGATTTGATAGTGATTTGATATGATTTGATATAATTTATTTTTGATATGATTTGCTATGATTAGATATGATTTGATATGATTTTTGATATGATTTGATATAATTTTATATGATTTGATATGGTTTGATATGATTTTGATATGATTTGATATGATTGGGTATGATTTTTTATATAATGATTTGATATAATTTGTTATGATTTGATCCGATTTGAAAAGATTTGATATGATTTAATATGATTTGATATGATATTTGATTTGACTTGATATGATTCGATAGGACTTGATATGATTACATATGATTTGATATGATTTGATATGGTTTGTATGATTTGATATGATTTGATATGGCTTGGTGTAATTTTTGATATAATTTGACATAACTTTATATGATTTGATCCGATTTGATATGATTTGATATGGTTTGATATGATTTATATGATATTTGTTTTGATTTGATATGATTCGATTTGATTTGAAATGATTTGACATGATTTGATATGATTTTATATGATTTGTATGATTTGATATGATTTGATATGATTTTTGATATGATTTGATATGACTTGATATAATGATTTGATATAATTTGTTGATATGAACGAATGATTCGAGTGACTCTTCTGCAAATACTGTCCATACGTCAACTTATCATGAGATCACCCAAGTTAAACTCAAAAGTAATAAATTGGTTTCAAGACCACCGCACAACACTACGTATAAGCACAAAATTTTCACTTTGCATCTCATTTTTCCCAACCGTCCTATTTACCCACAATAACAGGAACATAAAATACAATTTTACTACTTATAACCGATCATCATTTCATAAGAAATTATGTAAAATTTCATTAATATTTAAGATTTAGGTTTTCTCATATTAATTTAATATTTTCGTGCAAGACCGTTGATCATATCCGTGTACATAAAAAATACGCCGGTATTAAGTTGGATTCTCAATTACACCACGCATAATCCCAATATTTTCATCTCAGTTATTTCTCCTTCTTCTTCTTTTCGGTCGTCTTTATCACGTATAGGTGTCTCCCAAAGAAAACCGTACGTGTGTGTAGAAAATAAAATAAAATTTAAAAACAAATC
Source organism: Nephrotoma flavescens (assembly GCA_932526605.1). Lineage (NCBI taxonomy): Eukaryota > Metazoa > Arthropoda > Insecta > Diptera > Tipulidae > Nephrotoma > Nephrotoma flavescens. The sequence continues at coordinate 246,044,480 of OW052220.1, read as the reverse complement.
TAACTATAAATCAAACAAGCCTACCGCTATCCCGCAACGAAAGTGTCTACTGCACAAAAACGTATAATCGTCGATATTTCTCGCGCGAAGCGATTTCTGGACCAACACCCCATCCCATGTGTACAACGTCATGTGTAGAACGGGGGCAAGGAAGTTTCACTTCAAAAAGAAATTATAGTTTGCTATGCAACTAACTAGAATGCTATACTTCTAACCTAACACCTCATCCATCATTTGTCCATTCAACAAAATTTGATGGCAAAATGTATACCAGACTATGAAGAGATAGTAAATAAAGAACAAAGCCCTCCCCCTTGAAATGGAATTTTATGTAATTCCGTTATCATCCTATCCCAATAATACTAATTTCCCAATAACATGACCTCGAAGATAATATCTTCAGCTATTTCTTAAATAATGTGACCGTCATGTTTAGATTCTTACATTTTCTTAGTGTACATTTAATTAATGGTACGCCGTTTATGCACATATTGAAATGTAAGTCTTTTCGGATATACTTGTGCATAGGTAAATGGCAATAACCGATGCAATAATTGAAAAATTGCATTTGGTGTTGTGCATAATCTACCGACTTTGCAAAATTTTTTTATATACTCGCGGAAATTTGATTTTTTTTATTTGGTTGAGACTTTCAATTTAATTACAAAAAAATTGTTTTCCCCCTCTCAACCAACTTTGAATGGGTTGGTTTAAGTTTTGTGTATAAATTCGGGAATTTTGTTTCTTTTATATTTGAGTTGAGACAATAAAAGACATAGACATAGTGCGTGAAAAATTAATTCCAATTTGGTTGTTTTATTGTGTTTTGTTTTGGTCATTGGTGAATATTTACGTGGCAAGCAGAGTTGAAATTGGTAAGTAATGTAGATAATGGGTAGATAGGCCCATCCACTACTTCGGGGTCTGATACCCCATTTTCCTCCACCCCCAGTTTATTTTATTATTTTTCTTTTGATTCCATAATGCGGTAATCTAGGCCATAATCTGAGATACCCCTAAACCCAGACCATTTCCTTACCCGACTGAGCTGCGGGAATCAATGCCGCGTGGGGTACCGAACAGGTAGAGGCAAATCTGTGAAACCGGGTTTGTTTTAAAGGTTGTTAAGCTAACCCGTTTCACCCTATTCAAAAACGCTAACCATGCTAAATGCACTCTCGCCTTCTCTGTTCGTGTTTTATTGATTTGAGATTATCCACAAATATCGAGAGTTTGTATGGCTCGCAAGGCGAAATGCATGAAAATGCTGTTAGGGTTGTTAAATAAAACACAATATTGAAAAACACTAGATAGAAATAATCAAATTACTCAAAAGAACCAACTATTTACTAACACAATAACAAAATATGGTATGCACCTAAAACAAAACCATAATTACAGAGAGTAGATAAATTTTGTGTTACAAAAGGTACGTTTGCATCGACGTAGCAATATTTAAAACAATTAACTCTCGGTATTCCATTATAATTAACATTTTCTTAAATTTCAAATAAATTGTATTTTAATTACAGCAAAAATAAAAAAAAATATGTTTAAGGACAATTGGCCGACGATGTTTGGACATGCATCGTATTAATTTTCTACTTTTGTTTCACAGTTTATTTGGGTGGGGTGGCAAGAACTGTATATGAATCAACTCATTTGGATGGAAAATAGGTTCCATTTGTTTTATGCTGTATGTCAAGAAGATAATTTAAAAAAAAAAAAACAAAAGTTTTCTGCAGAGACTTTATCTTTGTGATACTAACTTTTTTTTTAATCAAACCCATGTCCAACATTGTTATGTTATGGTAGATATAGAATACAAAAAAAAAAAATCTGAACTTTGTTGTTATATCAAGATTTAGAAATAAAATAAATTCAAACGACTAATTGTCGACAAAATGGAAAATTACATTTTCATTCAACTCATTTTCAGAGACTTTTCGGAAAATAAATTTTCTTTTTGTTGTATATGTTTTTATATAATGTATTTACAAAACGGAATTATGCCAGAAAAGAAATAAAACAAAAAAAAAAAAACAAATTGGAAAATTATATAGCAGATATATGAAAGAAAAACAACTTAAGAATAGCAAAACTATTCCAATCAGATAAGAAATTGTTTAAGATATATTTGGTCCATATGAGAGAGCGCAAAAAATATGAGTTATATGTGCATTGTCTACTACATGCTGTTTGGTACATGTTTCGGCGGTTATAAATTATTTTGTGTTATAAATTTCAAGATAGCTCGTATATGTGAAACTTCTTTATTGCCTTTCGTCGTACTCACGACTCGCAACATCTTTTTTATCGGTATACATGTTAACATATTCTGGCTGATTAGAGACACGATATATTGCCAAAGAATGAGAAATTTCTTTAACCTATGAGAAAAATTTCGGCCTACACCAGACTTTCATTTACAACCAATGTATACCATAGATCTTGAATACACCAAATGTGATTTCTAAAGCGAAAAATTAAACTTACTGGACCTTTGGTAAAACTAAAAAATAATTATTCTTGCTTAAATATCAGGAAACCAAGAAAGTCATCAAAAACTCTAGCGGTGGACCGATTTCATCTAAACATCACTAGAACCGACCAAATTTATGAAAAAAGCTTAGCTACAAAATTTAATTTCGATCAAACAATCAGTCTGGACTGTACTGAGGCTGAACAATCAAAATGATTTTTAGCTGAAATCTGTTCAATGGAAGTGGCCCATAGAAGCTTTGGTTGTATATAAAAATTTTAAAAAGTTTATCATTTACGAGAAGAACGATTATGAACTAAAAGACTCTAAATGAAATTTGCAATAATTCGAGTCTAGACCATTTTTTTCAAAATTTAAACGGAAATGAGGTTATTGACAAAACAAAACGAATTTTCAATAAAAATTCTTAGGCGGGTTGATTAATTGGGATGAAATATCATACTTAAGAATGGTTCAACTGTGCCGAATAATGTCGGCCCTATTTCTATGAAAATTTCTAAGAAAAAGGAGATGCAATCAGTTTATTAGTTGTTTCCAAAAATTTCAATAACAGATGTAGGAAATGTGGCACAGAACTATGTAACTGAAGAGGAAATGACCATGTCTGTGAAGTTAGCCCAGGATTTCATCCCAGAAAAATAAAAAAATGTCATCAGGCAACACTAAAACTGCATTATCATCCCAGCCCAGGATTTGTTTATAATTTATGTTAAATATCATTAAATATCAACAGCATCGCAAAAAAAAATATAATGTGATTACATATCCCAGAAAACAAAAAAAAAAAATTTGTAAATTATACATTAAAAAAAAAGAAATAATATACGTGTAACTAAATAAAAGAAAAATTAAAACTTTATAATATTCATACCGTTATAGTGCCAATCTCAACATACGGATCGACTTGTGATTTTTATTGTGAATAGTGGTCATAATTACGAGTCGATACGGCTTGCTTTATTTTCCGGAACTCGTGGTTCCTGGGAACCATAAATTAAATTCTGTCATACTTGGGCCATACAGATAAGAGCCAATAGCGCCAATCTCAACATGCAAATAAACTCGGAATTTTTAGGGTAAGCAACAGTCATTATGACAAGTCGATACACACTGGTTCGATTCAAATTCGTTGATATTTTACTGGCGCTCGGTTGGTTCCCAGGAACCACGAGTTCCGGAAAATAAAATAAGCCGTATCGACTCGTAATTATGACCACTATTCACAATAAAAATCACAAGTCGATCCGTATGTTGAGATTGGCGCTATAGGCCCATATGTGTATGGCCCAGTGTACGAGAACCAGTTTTTTATTAATGGTTCCCAGGAACCACGAGCTCCGGAAATCGAACTAGTCTGTATCGACTTGCCATAATGACTGTTGCTTACTCTAAAAATCTTGAGTTGATTTGCATGTTCAGATTGGCGCTATTGGCTCTTATCTGTATGGCCCAAGTATGACAGAATTTAATTTATGGTTCCCAGGAACCACGAGTTCCGGAAAAAGAAGCAAGCCGTATCGACTCGCAATTATGACCACTATTGACAGTAAAAATCACAAGTCGATCCGTATGTTGAGACTGGCGCTATAGGCCCACATGTGTATGGCCCAGTGTATGAGAACCAGTTTCTCATTAATGGTTCCCAGGAACCACGAGTTCCGGAAATCGAACTAGTCTGTATCGACTTGCCATAATGACTGTTGCTTACTCTAAAAATCTTGAGTTGATTTGCATGTTCAGATTGGCGCTATTGGCTCTTATCTGTATGGCCCAAGTATGACAGAATTTAATTTATGGTTCCCAGGAACCACGAGTTCCGGAAAATAAAGTAAACCGTATCGACTCGTAATTATGACCACTATTCACAATAAAAATCACAAGTCGATCCGTAAGTTGAGATTGGCGCTATAGGCCCATATGTGTATGGCCCAGTGTACGAGAACCAGTTTTTTATTAATGGTTCCCAGGAACCACGAGCTCCGGAAATCGAACTAGTCTGTATCGACTTGCCATAATGACTGTTGCTTACTATAAAAATCTTGAGTTGATTTGCATGTTCAGATTGGCGCTATTGGCTCTTATCTGTATGGCCCAAGTATGACAGAATTTAATTTATGGTTCCCAGGAACCACGAGTTCCGGAAAATAAAGTAAACCGTATCGACTCGTAATTATGACCACTATTCACAATAAAAATCACAAGTCGATCCGTAAGTTGAGATTGGCGCTATAGGCCCATATGTGTATGGCCCAGTGTACGAGAACCAGTTTTTTATTAATGGTTCCCAGGAACCACGAGTTCTGGAAATCGAACCAGTCTGTATCGACTTGCCATAATGACTGTTGCTTACCCTAAAAATCTTGAGTTGATTTGCATGTTCAGATTGACGCTATTGGCTCTTATCTGTATGGCCCAAGTATGACAGAATTTAATTTATGGTTCCCAGGAACCACGAGTTCCGGAAAATAAAGTAAGCCGTATCGACTCGTAATTATGACCACTATTCACAATAAAAATCACAAGTCGATCCGTATGTTGAGATTGGCGCTATAGGCCCATATGTGTATGGCCCAGTGTACGAGAACCAGTTTTTTATTAATGGTTCCCAGGAACCACGAGTTCTGGAAATCGAACCAGTCTGTATCGACTTGCCATAATGACTGTTGCTTACTCTAAAAATCCCGAGTTGATTTGCATGTTGAGATTGGCGCTATTGGCTCTTATCTGTATGGCCCAAGTATGACAGAATTTAATTTATGGTTCCCAGGAACCACGAGTTCCGGAAAATAAAGTAAGCCGTATCGACTCGTAATTATGACCACTATTCACAATAAAAATCACAAGTCGATCCGTATGTTGAGATTGGCGCTTTAGGCCCATATGTGTATGGCCCAGTGTACGAGAACCAGTTTTTTATTAATGGTTCCCAGGAACCACGAGTTCTGGAAATCGAACCAGTCTGTATCGACTTGCCATAATAACTGTTGCTTACCCTAAAAATCTTGAGTTGATTTGCATGTTCAGATTGGCGCTATTGGCTCTTATCTGTATGGCCCAAGTATGACAGAATTTAATTTATGGTTCCCAGGAACCACGAGTTCCGGAAAATAAAGTAAACCGTATCGACTCGTAATTATGACCACTATTCACAATAAAAATCACAAGTCGATCCGTAAGTTGAGATTGGCGCTATAGGCCCATATGTGTATGGCCCAGTGTACGAGAACCAGTTTTTTATTAATGGTTCCCAGGAACCACGAGCTCCGGAAATCGAACTAGTCTGTATCGACTTGCCATAATGACTGTTGCTTACTATAAAAATCTTGAGTTGATTTGCATGTTCAGATTGGCGCTATTGGCTCTTATCTGTATGGCCCAAGTATGACAGAATTTAATTTATGGTTCCCAGGAACCACGAGTTCCGGAAAATAAAGTAAACCGTATCGACTCGTAATTATGACCACTATTCACAATAAAAATCACAAGTCGATCCGTAAGTTGAGATTGGCGCTATAGGCCCATATGTGTATGGCCCAGTGTACGAGAACCAGTTTTTTATTAATGGTTCCCAGGAACCACGAGTTCTGGAAATCGAACCAGTCTGTATCGACTTGCCATAATGACTGTTGCTTACCCTAAAAATCTTGAGTTGATTTGCATGTTCAGATTGGCGCTATTGGCTCTTATCTGTATGGCCCATGTATGACAGAATTTAATTTATGGTTCCCAGGAACCACGAGTTCCGGAAAATAAAGTAAGCCGTATCGACTCGTAATTATGACCACTATTCACAATAAAAATCACAAGTCGATCCGTATGTTGAGATTGGCGCTATAACGGTATGAATATTATAAAGTTTTAATTTTTCTTTTATTTAGTTACACGTATATTATTTCTTTTTTTTAAATGTATAATTTACTGATTTTTTTTTGTTTTCTGGGATATGTAATCACATTATATTTTTTTTTGCGATGCTGTTGATATTTAATGATATTTAACATAAATTATAAACAAATCCTGGGCTGGGATGATAATGCAGTTTTAGTGTTGCCTGATGACATTTTTTTATTTTTCTGGGATGAAATCCTGGGCTAACTTCACAGACATGAAATGACCGCAATTTAGTTCTTTGGTGCCGCCGAATTGTTATATATTATTTTGAAAACAATCTTCTCCGTTCATCTATGTAATAATATATGATGTTGGCGCAGTTGACACTCAAGTTATACCGCCCTTTGATTGAATTTCAAAAGAGTTTTATTTAATCTTCCTATTTTCCTCAAATCGTGTATACAGTTGTTGTGTTTCGGCTCAATATGACCCGAACTTTTATTAATGCAAACAATTTAAAAATTTTGCAAAATGTAAAAATCATTAAATTAAATATATTGTTTTATTAAATAATGAATTCAGCAAATAGAAAAACATTAATACATGTACAGTAAGTTCAACAAGAGCGTGTTCGGCATAACAGCACATAAAACGATAGGAACAAATATAGGCGAGGCTTACATCGGTTTTCTATTGATTCCTCTCCAACGCTCTAAAACAAACATTAGTTTTACTGTAACTGTTTAGCGGATAACATATGTAACTGAAACAAATGAGTGAGATTTAGAAAAAACGATTTGAAACGGTGTTTTTAAGTGCATATGCGAAAGGCCAAAAATGTCGGTTGTAACTGCAGCAAAATATATAAAAATCGAAAATATATGTACATTAAGTCAATGTATAAAAATGGTAACGATTTACCAGATAGAGGCAAAATCCGCATAACCACAAAAAAGAAGAACGAGGCCACATACGTGTCTGTTAATTTGGCCCGAAAAAACCATTCCTAAAAGGCTTTTTTATGTGGTGTGTTTCCTTGATAAATTCAAATGTCAGACCGAAAAAAATTAAAAAAACTATTTAAATGATGTATGTGAAGTCAACCCGAAAAAGCCTCGCAGCCCGGAAATAAACTTTTCAAATTGTGTCTCTGCTAAACATTAAGATACTCTGAACTCTCAGCCCGAAAAATTCAAAAAGTTGCGTAAAACGGAAATCCATCCCGAGTTTTTCTGTTAAGGAAAATTGTTGTTCGATTTAAAATTAATTTTATGTGTGTTGAACTTCCTAGTACACACATCTTTTCTAAAATATAAGACGAATGTCATCAACTCAAATATCCAACCCGAGAAATCATAAAAAGAAAATAATAAAATCTAAAAGTAATGTATTTTTTTTTATTGGTACTTAAATTCTATTGATAATAAAAACAGCTCGTTTGTTGATCGCCGTATAAAAATTCACAGAGACTGATCTGGATATCGGAATATGGTTTAAACATGGTGAGTGCCATAACTTCTTAAACCAACAATCCCTATATCAACGCGATTGCCAGTAGGGTGACATATCTGCGATTGAACACATTTTAGAAACGCTCTGTTGTTGATCGCCGTATAAAAATTCACAGAGACTGATCTGTATATCGGGATAAGGTTGAAACATATAGTGAGTGCCATAGATTCCTAAAACAACAACCCCTTGATGAAACGTCTTACCAGAGTAAATGCATCAACAGATGCACAGATACATGCAAGCCGGAAATAACACGACGAGCGTTTCGAAATCAAACGACGAATACGCAACCAAAGCAAAACGAACTAATTTATTTGACAAAAATAAATCTCTTTACCAATCAGTTCGTCTCCCACCACAACCGTGCTAGCAGCACGCTGCACAAGCAGCACAACAATCGATCGCCGCCATTTATGCAAGGCGGATAGTTAATTAAAACTTAATTTAATAAAATAAACTTATAATTTAAATTAAATAATAATATCAAATGATAAATTTAGAATATTTTAATTAAATATTAATTTAATAAATAATAATAAAATTAATAAAATAACATTTTATCTTATTAATAATAAATTAAATATAATAAATAATTTATAGCTTTTATAACCTTATTTTCATTTCACATGTTTTACAATTTTTGATAAACAGCTCGTTACGCCTTGTGCCATACGTGTCCAATAAAACTGCTTTTGTAGACATTCTAACGTATTCGATATGCCTATATGAGCGGAAGATGAAGGAAGGTGCGACTGTTGAATAAGGGACTCGTTTAAACCCTCAGGTATATTGAGTCTACATGTCGGCAGATCCGTATTTTCATAACGCAGCTCGTTAGTGGGAGCAATAAAATGTCGGCCATCTTGAACTCGAAGGTTATGATCAACTTGTGGTAATACTTTAATAGGTTCCAATCGTTTTGTATTTGCCGTATTCGAGAAAGCGGGATTGGCAAAATCAACGTGTAAAAGACTCAAATCAGATTCTGAATTCAAAGAGCAAAACGATAGACTCCCAAAATTCGGATGAGTATCCATAGTCGTGGGTCGGAGTAGGGGCTGTTGTTAAGTGTCAAGTTTTCACAAAACGATGGTGACAAAGCATTCTGTACCACCTTTTGTGAACCCTTACGATATGTCATCTGGAAATCAAACGTCATCAGGCTGGCATATGGTCAGTGTAAATAGTGAATGGGTGACCTTCTATACATGGCCAGAATTTCTTGATGCTCAGTACGGCGGTGTAACATTCCAACTCGGTAACCGAATAATTTCGTTGGGTGGCGTTTAGTTTTTAAGAGATAAAAACTATTGGAGCTCCATCAGAATCGAGCTGAAATAAAACACTACCTACGCTGACAGAGTTGGCGTCACATTGGATATAAAACTGTATAGAATAGTCGGGATGTGCTAAGACAGGTGACGTTGATAACGCGGTTTTCAAGGATTCAAACGAGCAGTTAACCGAATCGGACTATTTAACTTTTACACCTTTATTCAGCAAATCGGTAATTGGTGCAGACAACATCGCGTAAGTTTTAATGAAGCGTCAATACCAGCCGCATATTCCTAGAAATCGTCTTAGGTGCTTAGATGTTTTTGGGATAGGGAACTCCACTATTACCCGAAAATTTTCCGTAATCACAGAAATAAAATTTTTAAAATAATTTTTCGCCAAGGAATGATATTAGATGATCCCGTAAACTTCTAACTGTCTCCAACAATATTCGGGTTTTTATATATTTTAGTACTTGGGGCTAGCCACTTTGCGCGATGCATTGTTTGTCACAGAATTTTCGGGGAACCGATGTTGAGTGTTGATTTTTAGAAATTAGTGGGACAATATCCATATTGTAACAAGGTGAGGTTTATCAACGATTGCTTTAAAAAACGAGGTGCTGCACTGAGGTGAGCAGCATGTCGTGCACGTTGAACCACACCGCATGAGAATTAATTTATCGATTTGTTAACGGTTTTTATGGAATCCATGCATTATTGAAATAAAAAAAAAAATTACTGACACTATCTTAGTAGTCATCCTATTAATATAATCCTTCGTAAATGAGTCTTCAAACAGATCAATATGATTTTTGGCTGATAACCAACCTTGCGGCTAAAACCCATTTAAAACATGTAATTAAACTGTCCGCCGTCATTTGAACCCAATGCCAAATCGATTTATTGTTATTTATACGTTGGGAATACCCCACAAAACAAAATGTAAAAATATGTATAAATCATAAAACTTCTATCGGAACAACATAATTGAACTAATAGTCTTGTCTACCCCGATATCGAAAACGACATTTATTATGGGTTGGCTCGTACGTTCGTTGTTCGAATTTTATTATTCTAACATTAAATAAAATGTTGGCATCATTCAATTAAAATGGCCTGAAACTTTTTATTTTTCCAGATTTCTTTTTTTTTTGTTCTCTCATGTTAATTTAAACTACCGCCAAAAAAAACCGAACACAATAAAACGATTCTGTTGGTATAGAGGAGACTGCTATTGCAAATGTCTATATATGCGCTAAATGGATAGCAGATAGCTGCTACATTATACATTTTTGGAGTATCAACGAATAATATTAAAAACCGTATAAATGTACAACTGAAATTAAAACCAATAAAAATATTTTTTTAGGCTTTTGGTATGTAGTACGCCATCAGAAGAGGAGTTACGAGTATTGTATCTGTGTACAATATATTTGTGTGTTAAATTGGGCACAAAAAATATCGTCATCTATAAATTTATGAATTTTTGATAATAAAAAAAATGTTTTAAATAAATTTTATTCTCGATTTATAATGTTGTTGTACGAGAGTACTGTGTACCGACCGAAATGAATATCATTTTGAAGTCAATAATTTCCAATTTTCGTAAAATTTTATTGTTGTAAAATAATGTTCTATACCGCATAAAAATATTTTGTATTATTAAATAAAATATTTGTTTGTGTGTGGGTGTATATGTGTATGTGTGTGCGAATGTGAAGGAAGGTATATAGACGAAAATTCTAAATTATAACAAAACAACAATAAAAAGTTTAATTTTTACAAAAATTAAATGATGCGTTGAGATGACATAACATTTTTTTTTTTCGAAAGGTACCCAAGAGCTAGGTAGACCACCTTGTAGTAAGTGTACTATAAAGTAGTCATGAATTAGTGTGAGTTGGTATGCCTGATTTGTTGTTAAAATTTATGAGGTATTTCTGTGTGTTGTTACTCGTATACACAGCCAGATATGAGAATGAATGATAAAAATCCAATTTGTGTACGTCGAAATCAGGATTGATATTTACTTTAGATTTATACAAAAATAAATGTTTCGTATATCTCTTCGATAAAAATACGATGGCAAGTACCCATTGGCACAACGATACGTGCAGATAAATTAATTTATGAGCTGATTGCTTTTTCCATTGTTGAATTTGTTGATTAATTGCTCATCATTGATGAATATGTGAAATGAAGATAAATTAAATTTTTCCAGGTTATATATTTACATTAGGCTTGTGTAAATTTGACGGATTTTAATCAAAAATATCGTTTAGCATCTATGGCTGAAAACCTAAATAACTTGAAATGTTCCGACTTGTAAATTTGAATAGAAATCATAACATAATAAGGATACAATTTTATGACCCTAAATGCTGCACTAACTCTTAATTACAAATTTGTTATACAGTTAGAAAATTTTTTACAGGTCTCGTTATCTTGCAATTCGTGTGTGGGCTGGCGTTAGACAAAGCTACACCACACTTTTCGTATTTTTGTTATTATTTGTTGGATCGTACTGGGGGTGGTACTGAATTTTTTTACAAATTAGCATAGTTCAACCCCCAAAAACTTCCCCTAAGGAGTGAAATTTGCATTTCTGTGATTTTTTGTTGTATAGTGCTGGGGTGGTACTGGATTTTTTTTGCAAACTTACTACAATAAAACAGCATAATTAAATCCCCTAAAAACTACCCCAAATGAGAGCAACCGTTTAAAATCATTGTACCTTACTGGTATATACAAGATGTTTTTACTAAATAAATTACTATATATTGGAATAGTTCAATTGTCAAAAATTGCACCTAAAACGTGCAGCTTTTTAAAACCATATTTCTGTGCAAAGGGTTGTAGAACCCCTAAAATAACTACCCATGAATTTATTACAACCACCTACACCCACGAAAAACGACGATACCAATGAATTTATTACAACAGCCCACACCCACAAAAACGATCAAAAAGTATCGAACTTCATTCCTATGCAAAAAATAGATACCCGAGAATTTATTACAAGAACCCACACCCACAAAAATCGATCAAATTGCATCGACCGTCCTCGTACGCAAGAAATAGGCACCCATGATTTTATTACAACAGCCCACACCCACAAAAATTGATCAAAAAGTATCGAACTTCATTTATATGCAAGAAATAGGTACCCACGAATTTATTACAACAGCCCACATCCACAAAAAACAATCAAAAAGTATCAAACTTCCTTCGTACGCAAGAAATAGTCACCCATGAATTTATTACAACAGCCCACACCCACTAAAATCGATCATAAAGCATCAAACTTTCTTCGTACGCAAGAAATAGGCACCGATGAATTTATTACAACAGCCCACACTCACAAGAATTGATCAAAAAGTATCGAACATAATTAATATTTAAGAAATAGGTACCCATGAATGGTACCCATGAAAGAAAAAGAAAAATTATAACGGAGGAGAGGTGCCTTGGTGCGCGAATCCGTCCGAATTCAAACGGTGGTAAACACCGGTTTCCAATCCAGATGCGTCACCAAGGGACCGCCAATCCTACACCGACACAGGATGGGAATTCCCCCCTCATCATACCCAACCCGGAAATTTAATAATTCATTTTTTTTATTCATTTTAGCCAAAAAGGAAAAAAAACTTCCCACGAAGAAAGAAGAAAGGGAGAGAACGAGAGAGAGAGAGAGCAATGCACACCGAGCCCGCGACCGTTACCCGGCGTTCGATTACAAAAATGTTATATAAAAGTAAAAAATTTAATTTAAAAAAATTTTTAGAAATAAAATAATTTTAAAAAAATATCAAAGAAAAATGAAATAAAATAAAAAAATAAAAAAAATCGTACCTTAACTAATATTATTTTTTTTTTCAAAAAAAAAAAAAAAATACTGTTGCGGGGCCTCTCCCCGATACCAAAAGCGTCGCGGCCTTGTTGCCGTTGGCGTTGCGGGGCCTATCCCCGATACCAAATAAAACAAATAGCCGCAACTGACCACCCGCAAATAAATTGGGCGTTAGCTCGCCGAACCGACGAATAACACTTAAGTGGCCTCACCTAGCCACTCGTTATCACATTACCCGTTATTAATAGTAACGGCACCCGTTATTAATCGTAACGGCACCCGTCATGATGCTCGCGTACCGTTACGCACGCAAATATACAACCAAAACAATCCTTTCGATATTGATTAATATAATCTCGATAACAAATTACGGATTTATATTAGTGTTCTTCAGAAAACTGTTTGTTCTCGATTATAATATGGCCGAACATTCCATCCATAGGCACACGAACACAAATCAGTTTATTATAGAAAATTTGTCGTTTAATTCGATAGTTGCAAGTTATTCTAATAATTGTATAATTTATTTCGATGTTCCGTTTTACAAAAATCAGCACCAAAAATCCGGAAAAACACATCTAACGCCAAAACCGAAGTCTTTCAACTCACAAAAATACTCGATTTTTTTTTTGTTTTATTAATTTTCCAAAATGAACTACGTTACAAAAAAATCTGAACTGAACTCGACTATCTTTTCAAAATTCTTCTCGAGACTCAGATGTACCAAAAACCATCTATATACTTTGTCCTTCACAGAAAAAAATCAAACCGACTTATTTTTTTTTTTTAAAAACAAAACGAGATTTTAATGTTGCAAAATTCCAAAACAGAACCAATAAAAAAAAATCTCTTAACAAAAAACCTTTTTTTTTCGTTTTACACAAAACTGAATAAAAAAATTCTCGCACCGAATATCGACGCGCAAAACGTTCTAGAACAATTGTCTTTCTTCTCTGTTTTTCGTTTACATCAATTCGCATTGATATAAACGAGAAGCATATAAGAAAAACATTTTTCTAAAACGTTTTACTTTACATACGCTCGATGCGCATTGGTCTCGCTCTCTCGTCATTCTTCTTACCCCTGCGTCACCACACGATGAGGTACAAAACATAACGTCGCGAGTGCGTTCAGCGCACAATAAACCAACAACCCCTAAAGCGGAGATACAAACCGAGGGGAATATAAAATACAAATATTGAGCAATCAATGGAAAGTAAAGACACCAACCGGGGGGAAATATAAAACATTCAAAAATTGTGGTTGCGACCACACAGTCGTAACATTTCTGTCATATTAAGGAAGTTGAATGTTTTTTGATTGTTTTTTGTGGGTGTGGGCCGTTGTAATAAAATCATGGGTGCCTATTTCTTGCGTGCGAAGGAAGTTCGATGCTTTTTGATCGTTTTTCGTGGGTGTGGGCGGTTGTAATAAATTCTTGAGTTCCTATTTCTTGCGTACGAAGGAAGTTCGATCCTTTTTGATCGTTTTTGTGGGTGTGGGCTGTTGTAATAAATTCATGAGTACCTATGATCGATTTTAGTATGTGTGGGCTGTTGTTATAAATTCGTTGTTATCTATTTCTTGCGTGAGAAGGAAGTTCGATGCTTTTTGATCGTTTTTCGTAGGTGTGGGCGGTTGTAATAAATTCATGCGTAGTTATTTTAGGGGTTTTTAAACCCTTTACACAGACATATGGTTTTAAAAAGCTGCACTTTTTAGGTGCATTTTTTGACAATTGAACTATTCCAATTTATAGTAATTCATTTAGTAAAAACATCTTGTATATACGAGTAAGGTACAATGATTTTAAACGGTTGCTCTCATTTAGGGTAGTTTTCTAGGGGGTTTAACTATGCCGTTTTATTGTAGTAGGTTTGTAAAAAAAATCTAGTACCACACCAGCATTACACAACAAAAAATCACAGATATGCAAATTTCACCCTTTAGGGGAAGTTTTTGGGGGTTGAACTATGCTAATATGTTGTTATTAATTTGTAAAAAAATTCAGTACCACCCCCAGTACGATACAATAAATATTAACAGAAATGCGATAAGAATTACACCCCTTAGGGGTAGTTTTTGGGGGTTGAACTATACCGATATGTTGTAATTAATTTGTAAAAAATACCAGTACCACCCTCAGTACGATACAACAAATATTAACAAAAATACGAAAAGTGTAGTGTAGCTTTGTCTAACGCCAGCCCACACACGAATTGCAAGATAACGGGACCTGTAAAAAATTTTCTAACTGTGTAACAAATTTGTAATTAATTTGTAAAAAATTCTAGTACCATTTTCATTGGATTGTGCTACAAGTGCTGGTGCAGCATTAGGGTCAATTACAATTTTAACATTCTACAGTTTTGAGCCTTTTGTGATTGCTGCTGCTAACGATATTAAGGTATGAAAATGTAGTATTTTGAATAAACTTCACTACCATAAATTCAGTCTTTCTTAGTCAATTAGTCAACCAACATATCAAAACACGCATTAACTTTTTTCTAAAACATTCCTAGAAAACAAAAAACAAAAATTAGGAATAGTTTGCAAAAATTTCACTGGCCTATATAGAAATGTGAAATTTTTACTAAAACTAAAAATCTAATGGGCAATTTTTAGTCATTTTTTTATTTGTAAATAGAACGCCCATTTTGGGATGAGAAGCCTACTATGCCATTTATTTATGAAAAACAATATCGTCTATAGGCCTACATCCGAACATCAAAATAGTCAAGTGGTATTAAATCCGGGCTTCTTGGTGGCCAAGGAACTTCACAATTTCTTAAAATTATGCGATCAGCAAATTTTGTTAACAATAAATGGATTGAGGCACGACTTGCCTGGCATGTCACTCCGTCTTGTTGAAACCAAAGGTTGTAGAAATTTGGGCAAAAAAAACAAGTTAACATGTTGCGATAACGTTACCTATTCACTGTCATAGCTTGGAGGATGAACTTTGGATGAAACTAAGCTTCATCGCGGGAGATGATTTTTGATGAAAAACCTTCATTTCGTTCAAACATCCAACCAACAAAACGACAACGAATTAAATGGTCTGCTGGTTTCCACTTTTGAGTTAGTTGAATTTTGTATGGATGCAAATGAAGATCAACATGCAAAATGCGTCGTAATGTGGTTCGTGAAATGTTTAGTTCTTGTTTAGTTCCTATGAACGATGCCTGGTTGATGTGTTTGGTTCACTACGAACACTTTCACTAACACGTGCCACTGCATCAGGAGTACGAACTGGTTGAACTACGCACAAAAATCTAAAAACGATTTCCGAACTCATCAAAAAATTTTAAACGATTTTTTCTTCTGTTGCGTTTTTCTTTGATACTTCAAAACAAATGTTAAAAATATTAAATTAATGAAAAATTTATTTACCATTAATTTAATATTTTTATTAAAAGCTCATCATGAATATGGTATGGTAAACTTATTTAATTTTGAAATTAATTGGCTGCTTCGTATATTAGCTGCAACGTATGATCACAATTTTTCACTTTGATACTTTGAATAGAAATGGCGGTATAAACATTCAGAATTGTTATGGTAAAAATCATCTGTATTTTTTTCTTGTATGTGGCGAAGCAAAATAAATTCACGCACGAATCGTCTGTAATTAGATGTGTATGTGGCAATGCTTTAAATGGCATATTTTTGACTTTTCGTATATCAAAGAATTTTTTAGAACAGAAAAAGGTAAGTACTAAAATTCATCGATTGAAAAAGACCCACAGATGGCCAACCCTGTATTATTGAATATATTATACAAAAATAGAGCAATTATATACGACGATGAACAATTCATTCAATGATGATCCTAAGCTGTTCAACAGACGCTGATCAACACAATAGATTTTAATAAATCGCAATGAAAAATCAAATTTATTATCTATGGTTATAAAACATAGAGCATAATGAAATCTTTTGCGGCTAGTGAATGCGAATAATGTATAATGTATAGCGCACATGGCCAAATTGCCAATTGGGGTTTTGATCAAATCGTACCCCAAATCCCCAAGAGATTTTTTGCGAACTGTCCGTATAACTTAAACTGATCTATATCTATCTACAAATATCCGCTTATTGGTGCCTTCGAATTCTCAGATAATTTGTGGAAGCAAAATCATAAATTCAGAACGATTTAATTGATCTACTTTCTATTTTTGGGCTTTATTCCAATCTTACCCCAAAAACCCTAGGATATCTTCTTCAAACTGTCCATATAGCTTAAACTGACCAATATCTACCTAAAAATATTCGTTTGCTGCCTTCGAATTCAAAAGTAGTTTAGCGAAGTAAAAATATGAATACAGGACGGTTCAATTGATCTTCTGTTGTTTCCCCAAGAATGGTTTTGGTCAAATTTTACCTTCAAATCGCCAAGAGATTTTCTGCAAACTGTATATGAACAATAACTGACCAATGTCTAGTTAAAAATATTTGGAAGTTAGTTAGTTAGTTTAGAAAATTATGAATGTAAAACGATTCAATTGAACAACAACATGTCAGCTTTTCAGTGACGTTTTAGTTTGAATATAATAATTTTAAAATAAAATGGATGATTAGCCTGCTTTTTTGGGTTTGTGACAGTCCACCGTATATAAGTTCATTACATACATTTCACAGTTAACACACGCCGTATAAAAACAAGGGCATCGTATATTGCGTCCGCTATAATGACACCAATAGCACGTTGCACCTACATATGCAACATAATCCTTAATCAGCATGCTTTATAAAGTATTTTTCTTTATAAAATAGTTAGAATTAATAAGTTAGTTGTAATCCAAATGTAAAACGATAAATACTTAAATAAAATTTAATTTTTTTTAATTTGAACTTAACCAAAAGTTTAACTGGCGCCGAAACAGGGACCCTTGTTTCAAAGTCCAAATACGATTTATTATAATTTAACCAATAATTCAAATTAAATTTAACCAGTAATTTAGTAAAATAAATCTATTAATTGCACAGTGATTTTAAACCCAAATAAATTTTAACCAGAAATTTAATTAAATTAAGTTATCCAGTGCACTGTAATTCAAACAAAGTGAATTTAACCACCGATTTCATCAAAAGTGAAATTACCCAATAACATTTTCAATAAAGTTTAAAGTAAAGTTCCTACAAACAATTTGTTGAAGTTAACCTTTACGGTAGGAAAAGTGAAAAGTATAACTAAGCAGTATTGAGGAAAAGATGCCCCGGAATAACCCATACTAGGGAGGAAACGGAGTTGACATCATATCGAAGATAATCAAAATCGAACTGATTCAGCAGCGGCCCAATCGACACACTGCAATCAGAAGGAACGAGGACATTTTGAGCAAGCCAACTATGAGATTACAACTCCAAATGTTAAGCATACATTTGTTAGCTTTTATGTAAGTCAATTTATGATAGTGAAGTATTTCCTAAACTTTCCTAAAAACCTAAATCAGCCATTTTTGTTTCAAAGTATGCGTAATACTTCGTATAAACAAGTAAA
>OW052220.1:245919652-246025804 GCA_932526605.1 Nephrotoma flavescens | reverse complement strand
ATATATATATATATATATATATATATATATATATATATATATATATATATATATATATATATATATATATATATATATATATATATATATATATATATATATATATATATATATATATATAAGCTGGTATCATTTAACCGTCATATTATTATCCATTTTAATCTATTTAGTAGCATAATGCCCAACGTCATGTGCAAAAAACACAGAAGGGTATGTGGTTGTTTTTATTGCAATACACTGACGCACTTGTTCTGTTAGCTACAGCGCTATCGGTTCGATATTTTTTTTAGTTCGTCGACGCTCGTCGTTGTGAATCTTGTTCTGTTTCGAGCTTTAAGATATACAAACGAGTGTTGCCAACAATACTAATATGTATGTTGTTTGACGACTGTACAATACATTCTTATTTTTATTTATTTCGTAATTAATTTACAAAAAATTCAATATTTTTAATAGCTTAAAACATAGATAATTTTATTTATAATGCGACTTTATATCAATATTCGAGGGCTGCCATCGAATTTTATAGAATATTTTAAAATGAAATACACTTTGGTTTCAGCGGCGAATTTATAACACATTGATTTACAGCGGCGAGAAGTTTACAGTTTGTGAATATATTTTTTTAGAGCAATTTCTGTAAAGTTCCGTAATATTTTGCGAATAATTGAATAAAACTAATTTTGAGGCAATAGCACTATCCGCGATTTAGTACGTTTTAGTAGCAAAAGGTCAATCCTTGTTTGTTGAAAAATTGATCATTAAATTTCATTAATCCTTTTAATTCATTGTCTTTTTAAAAAGCTTCTATAGAAGCTGCCACTTCGGGTATACAGGTTGGCACCAAATTTCGCAAGAATTTCTCAATTAGTGGAAAAATAAAAAGCTTTGCTTTGAATAGTCAATTCGCATAGGCTGTAGAGATGCTAAATTTTAATGAAATAAAGTTTTTTATATCACAACTCGTTATCTCCGGTAAAATTTAAAAAATGGTCGCTGGCCTAATTTTGTTCGAAATTTTATTTACAATTTTTTTTAATGTTAATCGTTTTTCGTATAAATGCTAAATACTTTTAAAAATATTTGCAAAAAAAGAGAAAGCTCACTTCTGTTTGGCCGATTTCGACACAATATAACTGGGAGCCCCCAAATTTCCATCCATTTACGGAGATACTCACGGCGACATTACAAAAACGACACCTTCATGCTATCCAACAACAATTACTTGGCATCATTCAACAAAATTATTGGATAGTTGGAGCAAATCATCTGTTTAAACATGTTGCTCGATTCTGTATCACCTGCACTCGCCATCATCTGTGAACAACAAATCAACGTTTTTTTGGACAACACCTTCCGTAGTTATCAATTTTCCGTAGTTATCAATTTCGCGGTATCTCCCTCTCTCGCTCTCTCTTGCTTTCACAGCACATGAAGGGATTTTGCCGCCTACACTAAGGTCCCCCATCTGTCATCGTTCGCCTGTCATAGTTAAATCTAAAACCGGACGAGGCGCGAAGGGCTATGTAGCCGTATGCGTTTGTTTGGTCATTAAAGCAGTCCACGTAAAATTAGTATCAGATTAGACAACAATTGTGTTTTTGGCCTAAATAAGACGTTTTATATCCAGACGCGGACCAACACAAATATATTCCGCTAATTGATCCAAATTCGTCGGTGCCAATAGAAAAAACAGCTGGCTGTTCAAGGTTAGCTCTCCTTCAACAGTGAGCTAATAACCTTTTTGGCCACCAATCAGATCGACCGGCATTTTGTTCCCCCCTCGTCATTCCATTTTGGCGGCATCTGGGAAACGGTGTTAATTCAAAGAAGAGACACCTAATTCGTACAATTGGAGAATCCGCGCTAACTTTTGAGAAATACTGCACCGTTCTATGTCAGATAGAATGCCTCTTAAATTCGCGACCCATAGTCCGCCCATTCTCAGAAAAACTTGTAACTATAGACAAGTTTTTCTGAGAATTGTAAAGTGTTGAATCCAGGACACTTTGTTATGGGTTGCTCAACCAGCATGTCAAGCAAAATCTTACACTAACTGCTGGCAGAATATAATGAATAGATTTTGGAGCAGTGGGCAAAATGGAAATCCAAACTTCCGAATGTTACAAAGAATGATATCATTCTCATCAAAGATGAAAATGTACCACCCGGTTTCTGGTCTTTAGCACGAATAATTGATATTCACCCCGGAGCGGAGCTGACGGACACATTCGTAGGGTCTTCATGAAGACCGAATTAGACAACAGGACGAAATCGGACTCGCTGTTGCATCTGTATAATTGGTATGGTGCACCGCACATTCAACTCTTAAATTATCATTAAATTTGAGTCAAGCAAATAGTTTTTATTGTAACATTGTGTTAAAAACATGCAAAATTATTATTTGAGATAAATGCACTAAAGCACACTAAAAAGCATTTGAAGCGCTTGATTGTACCTTGCGCGATTTGCCAAAAAAAACGATCAATCGGAGAAGTTTCTATACTGCTAGCAGGTGATTTTTGACAAACGCTGGCGAACTCAACCCCTGCCGGAAAAGTCTCTTCTTTAGAAACATGTTACGAAGGGAGGTTTGAAAGTTTTAAAATACATTTTTTTTAAATGATTAATTAAGGCAGATTAGAAAATACCAAACTTGGAGCAAGGTAGTATTTTCGACATGTACTCATATAAATTTATTTGTAATTACTATACACTACAATGTTTGAAACAAAAAAGTTTTTACACAGTTCTTATTATTGCGAAAAAATTTCGGATACCCCAAACCAGTTCTGCTGGAAGACGGCACATTTCACTACAAACATTCTTGCTCTCTTCAGCTACGGAGGTAATACTCAACATCTCAAATATTTAAAAATCAGCACAAATCAACACAAATAATTTTCCTTATCGGATGTCCTGAGTTGCAAACTATATGTTTCTTAAGCTTTACTGAACATATTTTGAAAAGTGCTTATAGTCATGTTGGTCCAAAAGATAGAACTCCTCTTAAAAATTTGGTCGCTTAGTGATGCAAACCCAAAATATTTTCCTAAACTTTCTTGCAAAGGACAATATTAAAGTGCTCTTAACCTGCACCGACCATATTAGCCCGCCTCAATGAAACCTGTACTATAATTTATTACACATTTATTACAATTTATTACAACAAATCGTTAAAGGGTTCAAACGTCTAATTTAAAATTCGATTTTATCACATTCAACAATTTATTACACCAGACCGCCACCAGATATTGAGTCAAATGTTACTCCTTGGACCTTGTGGAGGGCAGATCAACCTTATCCAGGTGTGTAATAAATTATCTTTGTGTCAGGTTACACGGAATTGGCTTCAAACCGTAAAGGGTCCAAACGTCTAATTGAAAATTCGATTGTAATAAATTGTTGAAGGTGATAAAATCGAATTTTCAATTAGATGTTTGAACCCTTTACGGTTTGAAGCCAATTCCGTGTAACCTGACACAAAGATAATTTATTACACACCTGGATAAGGTTGATCTGCCCTACACAAGGTCCAAGGAGTAACATTTGACTCAATATCTGGTGGCGGTCTGGTGTAATAATTTATTAATAGTGGTAAAACCGATGTTTTTGTCATAAATAATCGTTTGGGGTGAAATTTACCCTTAGTCAAAATATAGGGTTGATCTTGAACTATTTAATTAATGTAATTAATTTGTTATAAATTCTGGTCCAAGAACCATCCCGATATCGTAGCTACATCAGAAGTTACAATTTTGGCGGTGTAGGTTTAATTACAAGCTAAACCGACCACTCGTTCCTCGAAAACGGTAACTGTAATAAAATCGGGATTTGTTGTAATAAATTGTAATAAATGTGTAATAAATTATAGTACAGGTTTCATTGAGGCGGGCTAATATGGTCGGTGCAGGTTAAGAGCACTCAATATTAAACACTCACCTATCTATTCTCAAGTATTAATGGTTCTATATTTTCAATGATATATGAGATTATTTTGATGATAATCACTAAAGCTTCGATCATTAGTTTGGTTAAAATCTGATAATAATCTGAATCGTGCAGCTACAATATAGCCACGTGCCTCTAACATCAACAAATAATATTTTAGTAACTAATAAAATTAGTTCGAGAATAAAAGAAAACAGATGATGAGCAACGAAATAATTTCCATCTGTAGTTTTAAAATAATTTTGAAAATATTTGAACAACTGGAAAAATAATCCAAAATATATTCTAATATTTTGGATTATTTTTCCAGTTGTTCAAATATTTTTAAAATTATTTTAAAACTACAGATGGAAATTATTTCGTAAGAGCAAAAACAAAAATAAATAGAAAAACAGACTCGCTTCAAACAAAACAAGCAAATTTATTTTAATTTCGTAGCAAATTTTTAGATACAACACAATTGTAGGTAAATAAAAATTTCGGTATATAAACCATCCAAAATGCATAAGTAAGTTATTGAGTTCGTATCAAGCAAGAAGTTTGTAAGCTAGAAGTGAAAAAAACAAGTTATAATGAAATTTGCCGTTTTAATAGTTCTTCTCGTTATAGTTGCTGCTGTAAGTATACCACATACACCATATAAAAACAATAAGATTTTCTAGAATATTGCACTTATTTTAGGTCTACGGTGAATCGAGCTTCCGCAAATGGCTCGATGTTCCTAACATTATTAAAGAATTCAATCCACCTAATCTTGACTCTTTTGTCAAGTCAACCTTGAAATTTAATTAAGGAGGGGATGTTTTCGATTCAGACGTATTACTTATTACCTCCATTACTAATACTGTGTACTATTGATCTACAATACTAGTATATAATTGAAATGCACAATTTAAACAACACCCACTTATTAATTCTTATATAAAAATATAACCTTATATTTGAAATATTGTTTGTTCCATTTGATATGAATAAAATTTAATAAATATTATTATATATAAACTGATCTATTGCGACCTCGGAGTTACTCTGTTCATATAGACATCTGGATGGCCACAAACCATCAAGCTCATTCATTCGAAACTCTCTGTGAATCGGTTGATTAATTTTTATATTTTACTAGCTGACCCTTTGGACGTTGTCTCGCACAGGTGGGTTTTTTGGTAATAAATGTTTCTGTAAATTTTGGATAAATTTATTGTTGGTCCTAGTGATTTATTTAACGGCATGGCATATACCTATTCAAGGTTGAAGCTTCCTTAACATTCATTTCGTGTTAGTTGAAAATTTTGTAAAAAAAAATCCAAAAATAACAAACAAATATCTTTTGACTGAAAAATAGTAATAAAATGTTTACGTCGGCGGAATTAGAATGTTCAGAATTGCTGATTTTTAAATATTTATTTCGTTTTCCTTGAGTTCACGGGGCTCATTTGGGAAAAGCCATGTCGGACAACCACGAAAACGTCCAGTTGGCGAAGGGCTTATACTCTCTAATTTTAGCCTATAGAGAAAGTACAGTGTTTGGTATTAGAGTCAAAGGTGCGGATTTGTCTGAGGCTCGTATGATATATCACTTGAAATGTGTGCAGCGATTATTGATTTTCGTAAATCCGTATTTGTTAATTGTATCAGACGGAGTTAGTAAATAAAATGTTAAAAATTTAAATTAAGTTGCCGTTGTGTGCAGAGCTTCGGTTTCTGCCAAGTGATATATCACACAACATCCAATGCCGTTTGGGACATGTTGACTATTACCTCCGTAGCTGAAAAGAGCAAGAATGTTTGTAGTGAAATGTGTAGTGAAATGTGTCTTCCAGCAGAACTGGTTTGGAGTATCCGAAATTTTTTTCACAATAATAAGAACTGTGCAGAAACTTTTTTGTTTCAAACATTGTAGTGTATAGTAATCACAAATAAATTTATATGAGTACATGTCAAAAATACTACCTTGCTCCAAGTTTGGTATTTTCTAATCTGTCTTATTTAATCTTTAAAAATATTGTATTTTAAAACGTTCAAACCTCCCTTCGTAACATGTTTCTAAAGAAGAGACGTTTCATGCAGGCGTTGAGTTCGCCAGTGTTTGTCAAAAATCACCTGCTAGCAGTATAGGTAGGAACTTCTCCCATTGATCGGGTTATTTTTCGCAAATCGAGCAAAATACAATCAAGCGCTTCAAATGCTTTTTAGTGTGCTTTAGTGCATTTATCTCAAATAATAATTTTGCATGTTTTTAACACAATGTTACAATAAAAACTATTTGCTTGACTCAAATTTAATGATAATTTAAGAGTTGAATGTGCGGTGCACCATACCAATGACCAGAAACCGGGTGGTACATTTCCATCTTTGATGAGAATGATATCATTCTTTGTAACATTCGGAAGTTTGGATTTCCATTTTGCCCACTGCTCCAAAATCCATTCATTATATTCTGCCAGCGGTAAGTGTAAGATTTTGCTTGACATGCTGGTTGAGCAACCCATGACAAAGTGTCCTGGATTCAACACTTTACAATTCTCACAAAAACTTGTAACCATAGGGGCGGGCAATGGGTCGCGAATTTAAGAGGCATTCTATCTGACATAGAATGGCCCAGTATTTCTCAAAGGTTAGCGTGGATTCTTGAATTGTACGAATTAGGTATCTCTTCGTTGATTTAACACTGTTTCCCAGATGCCGCTCAAATGGAATGACGAGGGGGAACAAAATGACGGTCGATCTGATTGGTGGCCAAAAAGGTACTTAGCCCACTGTTGAAGGAGAGTTAGTCGTGAACAGCCAGCTGATTTTTCTATTGGCACCGACGAAGTTGGATCATTTAGCGGAATATATTTGTGTTGGGCCGCGTCAGGATATATAATGTCTTAAGTAGGCCAAAAACACATTTGTTGTCGAATCTGATACTAATTCTACGTGGACTGCTTTAATGACCAAACAAACGCACACGGCTACATAGCCCTTCGCGCCTCGTCCTGTTTTAGATTTAACTATGACAGGACGAGAGCGAAGACAGATGGGGGACCTTAGTGTAGGCGGCAAAATCCCTTCATGTGTTGTGAAAGCAAGAGAGAGCGAGAGAGGGAGATACCGCGAAGTTGATATCTATGGAAAATGCTCTCGTGGGTGTTGTCCAAAAAACGTTAGATTAGTCATTTATTGATTTGTTGTTTGCAGACGATGGCGAGTGCAGGTGATACATGATCGAGCAACATTTTTAAACAGATGTTTTGCTCCAACTATCCAATAATTTTGTCGAACGATGTCAAGTAATTGTTGTTGGGTAGCGTGAAGGTGTCTTTTTTGTAATGTCGCCGTGAGTATCTCCGTAAATGGATGAAAAGCGTCGATGATTGCAGTATATTTGGTTTCGTATAAACAGCAAAGCAAGTAGTCAACCGGGGTAAAACTTTATACTTAAGCTTTGACAATAATTTGGGAGCTTCCAGTTATGTTGTGTCAAATTCGGCCCAGCAGAAGTGAGCTTTCCCTTTTTTTGAATGGCCAGCGACCATTCGATTAAATTTAAAAACATTCGGATTTAACGGAATTCCTTAACTAGTCCCTTAAATTGAGGTTTTACTGTATTGTATAATTTTAATATGTTTAACTAATCCACCGTACCAGTATGTCTAAAATACCATAAATTATTTAGCAATTACACAAATTGTTATATATTGTAAATTAAATATAAACTTAAAGTTAAATTAAAGTCGGTTGAATTTTCTAGATTTTATAGATATACAAGTCGAGATTTAGCAAATTGATCATGTCTTTATGTTACATCTATCAAATGCCAATGTCCATGATTATTTTCAAAATTTTGACATATTTCCGGAATGGGCAAATAGAGTCCAAACCATGCGAGACAGTATTTTTGCAATGCAAATGATTACTAATCGGAGGTTTGCCCGCTCTTATTAATCCCCGGTTCTCCTCAATCCCGTTATGTTTTTCAGGAAGATCTATAAAATGTTAATGTCCATGGTGATTTTTAAAATTTTGGCTTAAAGACCCTTTGCTGTCATAGGCCCCGAAACATGTGAACAGCGATTTACAATAATTTTACAATTACAACACTCACACGGTTTGGCGTCCTATTTGCCCATGCCAGAACAGACATTGGAATTTATTAGATCTTCTACTTTGTATTAAAAAGTTTACTGGAATTTTCCAATTGCCAAAGTGTAATAGATTCTGATTTATGATTTAGAGGAATAGTGTAAACCATGCCTATAAAGAAGAATCGAAACTTATATATGGGTGAACTTTTATTTCAGTCCCTCCCTTTCACCATCACCATGTAAGATTTTCCCATGTATAATAAGGTGATGGTTGATGATTGTATCAATAAAAATATTCGGTACCAATAAAATCGAACTGGTAGAAAGTTGATGGTGGATGTTTTTTCAATAAATGAAATTCTAGATAGGGCTAATCGAGAAACATAGTCTTGCAAAATCTCCAGCTGAGTTTAGTAGAAAATGTTTTTTGTATTAGCTTTAATTTAGAGTATTTTTTTCGTTTGTAACTGATAGTTTTCATATATTTTTTAAGATAGAGCGTTAAAATATGGTTTCGCCTGAATGTTTGCTTTCATGTTTTACCACTAACACTAGCTTACACAGGAGAGTTGATGTCATGAAAACATTCATTGTTTTAATCGCAAAATTCTTCGACGTATAATATTTTCGTTAAATTAATTTAATTTTTTATTTTAATAAATTAACAATTATATTTGTGCAATTAAAAGGATTGGGGACAATTTTAAAAGAAAAACTTAGGAATAATGTTTAAATCTACGAAAATGT
The DNA here is from genome assembly GCA_932526605.1 of Nephrotoma flavescens. Classification (NCBI taxonomy): domain Eukaryota; kingdom Metazoa; phylum Arthropoda; class Insecta; order Diptera; family Tipulidae; genus Nephrotoma; species Nephrotoma flavescens. The sequence continues at coordinate 246,017,039 of OW052220.1, read as the reverse complement.
TTATATGATTTTTAGGTACGATTCGGCTGGTTTTTTTATATTTCAATTCTCGTTTAGACAATCAAACAAGTTCGAATCGGCCCTAGTTAATAGGAAACTATATATTTTATGTCTGTCTAATCAGTACTAATTGTTTCGTAAAGATAGAATATATTAATACGCCCTGTGGTCTTGATAGTTCTGTACCTGACCTCAATTCATTTGTTTAAGACATGCATACATTACGTAATTAGGATGCTATATCTTTATGATAATCATTTTTTTTATCTTAATTTTGATTTTAATCCACAAAGATCAATTCGTTGTTTAGAAATAGTTATTAACCAAATTCTAAAAGGCATAAATTGATATAAATAACAACAAAAAATTGACAACCAATTTAGATTTTTCGGTTAGAAAAGGAGAGAAAACAAGTTACCTCGCTAGCTTACTTAAACAGCCCAAGTATGACATTTTATTCCGAATAGACAATCCGCCTGGTTTGTAGGATTATCGAATTTTGCTGACATAATTTTTTATTCTAAACTAGTTAATTTATTTTGTTTCAAACCAAATCGCTGACTCGAAAAATATATTTTTGCGTAGAATTAAAAGACACAACACAGATGTTTGACTGTTTTGTTCGAGAATACAAAATGTAGTGTTTTTATTATTTTTAATTAAAATATTTTTTCTGTCTTTCAAAACTAACAGTTACAAATGACAAGATGAAAGAGACAACTTAAATATAGAAATATGAAAGAGATAACTTAAAATTAACCCTACGTGCAGATCAATTGGAAAACAAAGTTTTCTTTTTACGTTATGAATTAACTTACATAAGTAAGTTACGTAATAAAATTTAGTGATGTCACATTAGGTAAGCGATTTTATCACAGGAATACAATTTAATTAATAAATGATTTCTTTTCAGATTCACCGGAATTTATGACATCAATGAATTAATTATGATGATTGTGAAATACATACCAAAAATAATACCAAAAATTTACACTGTTAAATTTAAAAATATTCCAATTGGATTTATTTTGTGCTGAAATTGAAACATTTTTATATAATCTTTAACATTTATATTAGATAAGTCCTTAAGTTCCTAATAGTGTCGCTGTAAAGATCAAATAAATTCCTAACGATTTAAAATAAGCACGAAAAAATCGTAGAACGATTTACTAAACTTTATCTAATTCTAAATAATGATATATTTGACTATGTTTCTACTTTTATATATCCGGTTCTAGAGATGTTCACGGGGGTCCCACCTATATGACCGAATAGCTAAATCAAAACCCCACGTGTGTAGCGACCAGGATTTAATTATGATGGTTTTTACCAAATCCAGCGCATTTATTTTAAACTATGGTTTTTGATTTCAATCTATTTTCTAATTTTTCTGTCACCGCTCCTACAGAAATTCACAGTTTTTAAAATATAATTAAGCATATAGCGTATACAAAGTAGTAACACGGAAATGAACATAGATAGTTTAAAATGATATTTACTGTGCCATACATGCTACTTAGAAATTACATGAATTTTAATAAATTTTCAAATTTTATTTCACCGAACTCAGAGATGTTCACGGGGTCTCACCTACATAGCCAAATAGATCAGTCAAAACACTATAAGTGTGGTGAATGGGATCAAATTCTGGTGATTTTTAACTTGTCCAGAGTCATTTTTACGTTTACGGGTAAATCCCATATACCAGAAATGTTCACGGGATCTCTTTCATATATTCGAATAGGTCAGAAAATTATCTATCAATATTGTGAAAACGGGACTCGAATAATGATTTTTACCTTGCTTTTCAAAATTTAAAACTTCTTCATTTTCAATTTCTTTCTCAATTGGAAATTTTGGTATTTTCTCAAATAGGATCTTTACCCCATTGACATTCCCAACTAAGCTACGAACCCGATTTATTGTAATAATAATGAAATAACAGAAATCCTAGAGAAGTTCACTGGCTCACGTTTATACGTTGTTTTCTTTGTTAGACCGGTAAATTTTTAGACGATGCGTTAAATAAAATACACACATACTCCTGATGATGACCTAACAAGTCGAAATCGATTGAGTGATTTTTTAAACTTTTTGAACGAAGTTTTTAATTAAAATATTCAAAAATCTAATTTTGCGAAATAAAAAACAAGTGTTTAATAAAATGTGTTTATTAAGTAATAATTGTATATGCTCTTAGTTTCAATATCAGTTTCTATTATTGTACATAAATTTCAAAATTTTCCATAAATAATTAGTGTTGGGTTCACTCTTGTACTGTTTGGAATCTCACGGACTGTTGTGCGCAGATCATCGTGTTCTTCCCATAGGCCTCTAGGTCGTACGATGTAGCTTTTATAATGCTTAATTGCATTATCATAATGAATGATGCCTTTTAAAAATATAATTTCTCCTGATAAGGGAAGATTCGCTTGTGTTTTGCTGATTTCGATGTTATAAATTTCTTCAAAATTTAGCGGTTGGACATCGACAACCAAAAACCCATCGATAGTATTAATTTTTATGTTTTTACAATTTGTTTTACACATAGGACATTTTATAAATCCAATATCGATTTTTTTCCCAATATCCTGCAAATCGTTTTCGAAAAAATTGTCTAAATTTATGGGTAATGTGCGAAATACTTTCGTGGATGAGCTACAATTTAATGTAACTTTGACAGTTTCGCTTATTAAGTATGTCCAAAGGTGCATTACGTTAGTCGTAGCATCGACTTCAACTTCATTTTGTAAATGGACGTTGATTCGCAAGTAGTCCAAGATTATGTAACTTCGTTCTACATAAATTATAGCATTTATATAATATTGTTTAATATAATCATTAATAAAACGAAAAAATCTATTTGATGCTAAGTGGGATGAATATGCAAGTTTAATATAGTGCGTGAATCAATCCCAAAAACGTAAAATATTTGTACAATGGCATCAAATGCGCATAAATTAAACACCGTAATAAGTTTATCATCCCCTTATCTAAATGAATAGCGATTTTGCAATATACTAACAGGTAATTTAGAAGTTAAATTTAAAATTGCTGGTCTTTGGGTTTTTTGGTGCCTCGTTTTTCCAAAACATTTCTCTGAATGTACCTTTTGAGAACTCTCTGACCCATATGCCGCGGTGTACTTGGCAGCTTCGGTTTCTTCCTCCATATTTCCTCGTTGGTTATGTCATCTGGATCGGATTCTGCATTGACGCTTTTTCGATTTAATTTTTTTCTTTTCCAAATTTTTCGCAGTTTTATTTTTTTTAATATTTTGGAGGTTTTGTCCTCCATTAAAGTCACAAATCGACCGATTTTTAGAAATTTTTGGTCAATGTACTGATGATTTACTAACCGGAACCAGTTTTCGCCGTTCGCGTTGGAAACACGACCTTCGAACGCTGCGTTAGGAATTGCCAAATGTACCCAAAGAGGAAGGTAAGCGAAATACCTTTTAATGCAAAATCTGGCAAATTCTGGATTGCAATACTCGTTTTTTGGTTTTCTTATTTTTCCTTCTACTTTTTCAATTTCCATCATTTGTTTCAAATAAATTTTGTTGAAACTCTCATAAAATGTGCTCTATTTTGAGTTTTTTTTCGTAAAATTCATCATTTTCGCATATTATATCTTTTTCAATTGAATGTTCCTCAACTAATTGGGTTGAGTATAAATTTGAGGTATTTGCAATTTAAATAATTCAAACGAATTAGTAAAATGCTTATTTTTGAATTTTGAGCAAAATAAATTAACAAAAATTTTGAAAAAAACATCTACTTCTTCCAAGGTTTTACAATTTATGATTGCAGCAAGCAAATCAAGTATAAAACACCGTTGTTCTTGTGTTGTTCTTGGTATTTTCTGTTTAATTTGCATTTTAAAAATATTTATTATATGTGCACAACAAATTAAGATATTAATTTTATCTGGTGATGGTTTAATTTTTTTAATAACGATATTATACATATAATTTAAATAATTGTCTACAGTCATTAAATTAAAAATATTCAACAAGGCCGTAATTAAAGCCCAGCTCCAATCAACAACGAAATACTTCGGTATTTTTACTCCTCTCAAACACTTCATTGCAGTTTTGAAATTTAGCAAAAATTCGGAAATTGCTTTGACGCCATGTTGCGACGAAACCATTTCAGCAATTAGTATAATTATATCGTCAATTTTAATTACACAGGCGTAGTATAAAATGCGATGATACATGTGTGAATGGCAATTTGGGTTCTTTAATACACCTCCAGTTGCATCAAAATAAATAATATTTATATCATATGAGGATAAAAGCTCCAGTTGTGTGTTGCGAATCATAATCACTTGTAATGGATGTGAAAACTTATATATATATATATATATATATATATATATATATATATATATATATATATATATATATATATATATATATATATATATATATATATATATATATATATATATATATATATATATATATATATATATATATATATATATATATATATATATATATATATATATATATATATATATATATATATATATATATATATATATATATATATATTTATTAGGTTTGTTTTCTAAACTTTTATAAAAAATATCACCAACATCACAATCACGAACTACGAATTTTTCTAAATACTGCATCAGTACTTAAACGTTGAGTGTTACCAAATTCAAAAATTTAAATTTTTGATCGTGCTCATCGTATTTACAAGAAGCGTATACCACACAATCTTGTCTTGAATTGTGCGAAAAATTGATGTTGGCAAATACAAGCACGCAAGTACACCCAACTGTATAGTCATTCCACGATCAATATCAATTCTAAGCAACTCTTTCGAATTTTTTCTCATACTTTGAGAAGAAATAGATATTGAATATTTCAGCGTCCATTCTGGTTTAATGCGATTAATTTTAATCGATTCGACAAAATTACTTTTTAAATTTTCGTTGTTTGGGAGCTCGACCGTGCTTTTGGCAATCTCAACCAAATTATTATTATTTTCATTTTTACGAGTATTATTAACATCGACGCTAAACCTTTTATGTTGCTCCCAAATATAATTAATTTTACAGCGATTTCTTGTATTGTCAACTACTTTTAAAATATTGGACAATTCAGTCATGTATTCATTGGACGTCCGAGAAATACAAATACTGCAAATTGACATATCTCTCACAGCTTTCAACACAGTTACTTCATTAAGCATACTTCTACTTCGTTTGTAGTTATAATTTGCCGCCATTTTTAAAAAATTATAAAAAGAAACCACTAATGACACAGAACTGAATAATTCACTCTATCTTTCTCAAACAATTTTTTCTGTAAATCACAACTTACAAACTGTTACAAATATTTCACCAAAATTTAAAACAAATTACTACTCAACAGCTTGCATTTATCCACATTTTCCAACATATTTAAGCAGTAATTAGTTTATAACACAACAATATTTTTGCACAAGCTACAAATACACGATTATATTTATCAAAAACTTACGCGGATCAAAACTATGCGTGCGCAGGTTTTTACACTGATTTTCACACGTAAACGAATCATATTGGAATACGAAAAGTCCAATTGAATTCTAATTGATTTATTAATGTATTCCCAGATGAAGTTTTTCCGTGTGTAGAAAAATAGTTCTAATTCCAATTGAAATTTCGAACTACAAAATATCAAAGATACAAAAAACCCGATTATGAGTAAAAATAATTTTCTTAATATGCAAATTTTAGTATATTTTATTAGATTTGTCTATATCGTGTCGAATTTGGATAAGTTGTTAATTAGCGTATTGCATTTGGTCATTTACAACAACAATCGCATTAAAAGTTAACCCTAAAGGATTCATCTAAATCCAAAATGATTTTTGATTCACGTAAATCTAATCCAATTTTTAGTACTAAAGCTTTGTACTAATACAATATTTCAAACTACAAAATCGACATAAATATTTTTATGTTTATAAAATAAAATTAAAATATTAATAAAATCTCGAAATATGCAAATATACATAGGAAAAAACATTTTTACTTACCAACTTTGAAACCAAAAACTAAATCCGAAAATGGCTTTTAGTTTGGAAAATTATAAAATAAAAAACTAAATCTTAATCCACTTTTACCAATTGCAAACGCTTATTAATGTTAGTTTGTGTACTAATCTATTAGTACGTAAACCAAAGCTCCAAACCTTAAAACCCGAGTACTTTGGTTAGTACTAAAACCATATAACTCTAAATAGATTTTCTATATTAAACGATTTAAATAATAAATGATAGAAACCTGCGCACAAAATACATTTTTGATACAAATCCGCGAATAAAGGCGCCTTTATTGTTGCGTACGTTCTTTCATACAAATAATTCATTGTTTTCGATCAATCATCTCGGGTGTAAAAATACAAAAGAAAAATAATCGTCATTTTGGGGCAATATGATTGATCGACAAAAATTGTGGAATGATCCATTCCACACAAGGGTTTCTTGTATTTTGGCATTTTTTAAACCAAACTAGTTTTATTATGTTTGACTAAAATGAGTCAAAAATGTCCTTGAAATATATTTTATTTAATTTATGTTTGAGTTGTGTGGTTGAACAGAAAATTTGTTTAGTCGCAGTTAAAACTTGTATCATAGATAAACGGGGAAAGGAACGAGGAAAACTCCGGTATTTTTTTTTCGTGTGCCATCGCTCAATGAATGAACGAGCGCAACCATAAACGCGTCTTACTCTTAATCCATATCGTAAACAGAAAATCGTGCGCAGAAAAATATGAAACGTAAAAATATGTATTTTTTCTGTAGTCGTTCTCGCTCTTGATATTTTTTGTTATTATCGTGTCGATCAGCCAAGCTGCACACGATTTCCGCTTCTGGTTTCAAATTAAGTCGCAATAGATATTTATTGTTAATTTAAACCCTTATTTTATATAAAAAAAACCATTTTTTTTTGTATTGTTTTATTCTGTTCTCTGGAAAATAAAATTTAAACAAAAGTCTACATCTCAAAAATGGCCTTATATTTTTTAATTATCATTTCTATTTGTGTTAGTTCGGCTTCACTGAAAAATTTTATGTCGCAGTTAACAACGATTTCATTGGTAAAAAAGGAGAAAGAGACGAAGGTGCAGCCGTGTACAGAACGGGCCGATCGATGCGATGATGTTTGTTATTTATTTAGTAGAAATATAGAAATTGGTATGGGAATCGAAGGAAGATGAACAAATATGAATATCGCTTTTCCGGCCTGTGATCACAATTGTGTGCGTTGCGAAAGAGAATCATGAAAAAACGAGAACCATTACCAACTATGGTTATTCACATACACATTTGTGTACAGTGGACTTAAGTTTAGAAAGAAAAAAAAAATTTGTTTGACCGGAAAAGGGACACACAAAATAATTTCTAGCTATTAGGTTATTAACTTTCTAGATATTTTATATTATTTATATAATATTGTGAATGGAATTGCTCATGACACGTCAAACAAAATAACATTAATAGGTATAGCCGGACCTATCTAAATTGGCATGTGTTATTCCAATAAGGATGGTTGACCCGTCTGAAGATTTTCTAGAAATGGTATATAATATTACGAATGGGATTGTTCATAAATCATAGGAATTTACATAAATCTCATCATCATGTATTATAATATTATAATTAAGCATTATAAAAGCTATATCGTACGACCTAGCGGTCTATGGGAAGAACACGATGATCTGCGCACAACACTAATTATTTATGGAAAATTTTGAAATTTATGTATAATGGAAACTGATATTGAAACTAAGAGCATATAAAATTATTACCATAATTATAATGAATTTATAAATATGTTGAATTTAAAATTTACTTTCTAATTTTAATTTGAAATTAAAATCATTATTAAGATATACAATGAAAATATTTAACGCTGTGTATTTTATTTAACGCATCGCCTAAAAATTTGCCGGTCTAACAAAGAAAACAAGATTTTTTTGGTGAAAAATACATCTCCATAATTTCCTTCTAGAGCGATACAATCAGTCCAACGCCTCTCTAACATTTCGATGCCATTTTGTAGAATGATTTATCTTTGTCTTCAAAATAAGTTACAATTTCGGCAATCACTTCTTCATTGGAGCCAAACCACTTCCCCAGTGCACGGAATCATCGACGCGTTGTCGTTTTAATTCCATTATGAGAAAACGCGGTACCCAATTTGAACACAGCTTTCGCATGGTCAAATGTTCTTGCTAAATATGATCAACACGTCCCACTACTGATATCTTTACAATGTCAGCTTCACTTTACGGCATTTTAAACCAATTTCGTGGATTTTTTTTATGTTTTCTCGAGTCACACTGGTGCATGATCGGAGGTTGTACGACCACGTTTAAATTCAGCATACCAGCCAATGATGGTAGATTTTCCTGGTAGTTCGGATAACACTTATCTAGCCACTGCTTTGCTTGAACAGTATTTTTTCCATCAAAAACCGTGTTTAATCAACACACGAAAAATAAGGTGAAAATCATTATTCGTCTACCGTTTTCACAATATTGATAGAAACTCTTCTGACCTATTCGAATATATGAAAGAGATCCCGTGAACATTTCTGGTATATGGGATTTACCCGTAAACGTAAAAATGACTCTGGGCAAGTTAAAAATCACCAGAATTTGATCCCATTCACCACATTCATAGGGTTTTGACTGATCTATTTGGCTATGTAGGTGAGACCCCGTGAACATCTCTAGGTTCGGTGAAATAAAATTTGATATTGTACATAAAATATTTCATGAAACTTCTTCATGAAGTCGAGTTTGGCACTGTAAATATCGCCATAACCGGACCCTGTCCGGAACTATCGAAAGTCGCATCTTTGAACTGTTCAAAAGTATAAACGTGAATCAGTGAACACCTCTAGGATTTCTGTTATTTGATTATTATTGCAATAAATCGGGTTCGTAGCTTACTTGGGAATGTCAATGTGGTAAAAATCCTATTGGAGAAAATACCAAAATTTATAATTGAGAAAGAAATTGAAAATGAAGAAGATTTAAATTTCACAATCATTTAATTATGTCATTAAATAAATTAAATGTATAATATAAATTAAAATAATTGGTTTTGTGTAAATTAAATTTAACGAGAAAAGAAAGTAAGTATTAAGCGTTAGCAGGATTTACGAAATCGGTTTTTCGGAAATGCTATGTACTTTTTAAAATAATTGCAAAAATCAAAAAAGCTTCGATGAAAGCTGCCTTTTTGGTGAACCAATTACTTCCTAAAATCACTGGGATCTCTTAATTTATGGAAAAAGCTTAGGTATGTAGTTTCATTCCGATCAATCAATCCGTATGGACTGTACTGCCACCATATGTTTACTAAGAAACTCTTTTTTTTGGCACAAACCGTCATTTCCGCTTGAATTTTGAAAAACTGATTTGGACCAGTATTGTTGCAGTACTGTTGCTTTCAAAAATTATTTTAGCGTTTAAACGATTAATTCAGTTAAAACGTCCAGAATTGATCAGCAGAAAGGGCGTTGTGTTCCAACATGATAACGCTAAACCACAGCCTGGTCATCAGGCAGAAACTGAGAGAGCTTGGTTGGGAAGTTTTGATGCATCCACCATATAGTCCTGACCGTGCACCATCGGACTGCCATTTGTTCCGGTCCATGCAGAACCATCTTAATGGTTTTACATTAAATTCAAAAGAGGCCTGCGAAAATGAGTTGTCTCGATTTTTCGCCTTTAAACCACAGAAGTTATACAGTGATGGAATCATGACTACCAGAAAAATGGCAAAAGGTCATCGATCAAAATGACACATATTGAAGCTATTGCTTCTGGTGAAAAAAAAAACGAAAAACTCGCTTTTCAAATCAATCAATCAGCTCATCTGAGCTGTAAATAGGCGGAATTTTTGTTGAAAAATATTTAGTCAAAAATGGTTACATCCGATTAAATTTTGCAAGTCTTTGGACCATTTTTGGAACCATTGGCCCATTTTTGGAACCCGTCACTTCCGTTAGAACGATTAACTTTTCCTAATATCTTTAGTTTGTTGTCGTTTTTTTATACTTTTCAAACAGTTTAAAAAAAAAACTCTAAGTGTGCGTGCCTATGTGCATGTATCTCTGCGTTGTGTCGTGCTGTCTCAATGCCTGTATCATCTCTACACAGATGAAATAAATAGAAAAACAGACTCGCTTCAAACAAAACAAGCAAATTTATTTTAATTTCGTAGCAAATTTTTAGATACAACACAATTGTAGGTAAATAAAAATTTCGGTATATAAACCATCCAAAATTCATAAGTAAGTTATTGAGTTCGTATCAAGCAAGAAGTTTGTAAGCTAGAAGTGAAAAAAAAACAAGTTATAATGAAATTTGCCGTTTTAATAGTTCTTCTCGTTATAGTTGCTGCTGTAAGTATACCACATACACCATATAAAAACAATAAGATTTTCTAGAATATTGCACTTATTTTAGGTCTACGATGAGAATCATGAGAACCATCCAGTTTGTTGGTTTACCCACTCGAGAGCATGCCACGTATAATTGTCCGTGTGAAAAACATGGTGTTCTCAAATCTAATCCACAAACAGACATCGTTTGACCTTGGGATTTGTTGATAGTCATTGCAAATGCCAATCTAATCGGAAACTGAATACGTTTGAATTGAATTGGCACATCTGTAGGTATAACAGGAATCCGTGGTATGAGTATATTTTCACCTCTGAACTTGCCATTTAAAATCCTGGCTTCGATCACGTTTTTCATTAATTTTTGAATGACTAATCGCGTACCGTTGCACAGCCGGGGCGGGTTCAAATTACGAAGCAAGATAATTGGAGATCCAACCTTTAATTGTAAATTATGCGGTGGCATGCCTGGCAAATCCAGTGAGTTTAAAAACTCTGTGGGAAAATTTACTGCTTCGCTGTCGTCGCAAACTGTATCAATAGATTTATATGATACCAAGTTCCCTGGCAACAACATTTGTATCTTCAGATTTGAATTGTCAACGTCTACATTTTTTGCCGCTAAAATCGCTCTTTCTGCAAGCCACTCATGATTTATGTACTGTGTGTGTACATCGGGAAATATTTGTTCAATGAGAGTATCTTGCGAATCAGCGATTGTGCAGAAATCGGTCGGTAATTTTACGTATCCAGTTTCATCTATAGCAACTTTTCCATCATCACCGATATCTAAGAGTTGTTTTGAAAATGTTTCAGAGGATGGATCTTGAAGCATTTGAACGCGCATATTTATTTTTAGCTGTAATTTTTCAACATTACGCCACAATGGAGATGATTTTAAGCAAGCGTTGATCTCATCAGCATATGTTGAACGTGGAATGACTGGAAGTGTTTGTCTGAAATCACCTGAAAGGACCAACAGAGTTCCGCCAAATAGTTTGTCACTGTTTTTAATATCTTTCAATGTCCTGTTCAACGCCTCAAGTGAATGTTTGTGTGCCATAGTACATTCATCCCAAATAATAATTTTACACCGTTTCAGCACAGTGGCCATGGACGATTGTTTCTTAATGTTGCATACTGCGTCAGGGTTATTCTGAATATTTAGTGGCAGCTTAAATACTGAATGAGCTGTTCTACCTCCATCCAATAAAGTTGCTGCAATGCCCGATGATGCAACGGCCAATGCGATGCCATTATTTGATCGTATTTCAGCAAGAATTAGCGAAATAACGAATGTTTTGCCAGTTCCACCCGGTGCATCCAAAAAGAAGAACCCAGCTGAAACTGCGAGCATAATGCGATCATAAATGGTTCTTTGTTCCTCATTCATTAGTGGGACATTGCGGGCAACAATCGCTGCCATTTCTACAGTACTGTACTGCAGTTCACGATTCATTTCAGTATTCATTAAATCAGATGCAGTTCGATTTGGCGAATTCATACCGAAATTACTAAGTGGTAAGTTGGCAATGACAATGCAAAGATCCTCAATAGCAATCAATGCTTCATTGTACATTTCGTCGCTGAATGTTATGGTTAGATCGTGGCACCGTATACGATGTTGATGCAATATATCATCAGTCATTGAATCTTTGTGATTTTCCCATAATATCTGTGCTCGGGCTGGGAAACATGTAGTCAACACTATAGCGAATAGTAGACGAATTTGTATTGCTGTACAGTTCAATGCAGCTTCAGCAAGCATGCATTCCCACTGGTTGTCGTCTTCCAGCAAGCCGAGTGCAAGGCATGCATCTTTATACGTTGGATATTGTTGCCCATTCACTTTACGTATATCTTGAAATGATAATGGGCCAGTAACATTAACCAACAACAGTCGAAGATAAAAGCACTCCGTGTGTCTTGGATTGACTGTAAATAATCGCCCCAAGGCGTTTGATTTAAATAAATTGAGACATGCAGCAACTGGTGAGCGTTGCTTGCGGGGCATCCATGTTTTTGTTTGAGTCCATGTGAAATAGCGTGGTACTTGTGAATAGAGTAATGTTCGTGCGAAGGCACCAAAATCATCCGCACGATTACACAATTCAAAAAATGCAGTGAGTGTAGTTTTAGGTGGATTTATTGCACGATCAATCGCTGTCTCGTTCGTGAAAAATACACGCTGACCGTTTTCAAGATGGATGGCTAACTGAACAACTGCTGGATCCCGTTCATGAATTGGAAAACCAAAGATACGCCAAGCAGCTTCATTGGAGCTGATGTACCGACCAATTTGGTAGAGCGTTATTTCATCGTTTTTATTCACTGGAGGAGCATTCACATTAGTATTTTCCACTCTAAACACAGCCATATCACTGCCTTTATGGACATACTTGCAAATGTATTTGATGCTCATCACAGAACTGCAGAACTCAACATTAATATGAGCATTATATGTCTTGCTCAGCAGAGGCGAATATGGCACCACCCAACGATTGTCAATATCAATGTCTGTGTTGATGATATTTTTAATAAATGATTGTCCGCCATTTTCAGGATTTCTTCGACGATATATTGGGTATCCGTCGACATTTGTATCCGTATCATTGGTAAAATCTTTAGGGAAATTTTTAGTACATTTTCCATCAGCCATGCAAGGCGATGAACTATTAAGAGTACCACATGGACCATGAATCATGTTTGTTGTAACAATATCAAACAGCAGTTGGTCAGTGGATGGATCTGGAATTTCCGCAGAAATGATACTATCGATTTCTTCAGGACGGATTTTGTCGATGAACCAAACCAAAATGTGTGCATGAGGTAATCCCCGCTTTTGCCACTCAACCGAATACATCCAGCAACGTGTGGGACCAAATACATGTGATTTAGTAATGAAACTTATTAAAGACTTCAACTTTTGTCTGAACACACGTGCTGTAATGTCATGGCGATGTATTGCATTTTGGCCAGGCAGTAGGAAAGATGTAATCTCTGGCCATTTTGGATTACATGTGAACGTGATAAATAAACATGGTCGTCCATATTCGCGCACGAAAGTCAGAGCATCCTGTATATATTCTTGCATATGACGTGGACTGCCTACGTACGATGATGGTAAAATGACATGGTTACCAATTTCGGCGACGTCGGCGTTGTTGTTGATAGCGTCTCGCAAATGAATGTACTCTTCCACGCGCAGCTTTTGTTGATTATATCGTAAGTATCGTAGTCGTTCGCTCTCAATCTTCGCGTACATGTCGACCATGAATTGTTGACAAAGCTCACGACATCGTAAAATGACGTTGTCCAGGCCACGTCTAATCATTAATCGGTACGCATAATAATCCTTTGAGCTAACGTTCTTGTTTATTTCAGCTCCTGTAATATTTGTTCATAAAAATTAATTTAAATTTATTACGTTCAATAATTTAATTGTTTTGTTAAATGATTAATAATCAATGAATTAATGATCATTATCAACAACATTTTCGATATTAATAAAAAAAAGTATACTTACAACACAAAATCCGTTGTTATTGGTTGTCAACGTTACTACTACACTTGATGCATAAACAATAATGATAGCCGACAACTGTGTAGGGAGTGAGAAAGAAAGGAGACCGGCTTCGTTCTCATCCCTACTCCGTGCTGTTTACTGGGTCAGAAGTGACACCTGTAGACATTTGGCGGGGATAACTAATTAAATGACGATTGATCAGTTTTCGACCGGAGAGGAAAAATGATTAAATTACTAAAATGGCTATTAAAAAATAAGGGTTGATCGTAGAAGGGTGAAAATTGAGGATTGTATGTATTTTTGTATGTTGTATCATAAAAAAATAGAAATTAAAAATTTTGTCTAAAAAATAAAAAAATAAATTTAGGGGTGGACTACCCCTAACATTTAGGGGGATGAAAAATAGATGTTGGCCGATTCTCATAGATACCGGATAAGCACAAAAAATTTCATCAAAATCGGTCAAGCCGTTTCGGAGGAGTATGGCAACGAAAACTGTGACACGAGAATTTTATATATTAGAAGATAAAACCAAAAATAATTGTGCTGTCTTGTGTCTAACTATTTACTAACTATTGATTACTTAGGTGTCTGTAACCTGGTTAATTCTATCATATCTAACAACCTTTCCTATCCCTCCATCTTGTTATATGTAAAAGGGGTGTACGGTAGGCCCGGCGTATCCGGGATCCCTGCTTAGTCTTGGCTGTACATTCTAATCAATCAATCAATCAATTTTATTCTAAATGCATTTCTTTTCAAGGAAGGAACGTTTACCAAATAATTTGTTAGTTCTTTACGAATTTCAGTTGTGTATCTTGTCGAGTTGTTTGCGCCCACTCTTCGAATTGAAAGCATTGAGTCCGGACAACAATGTCCTTCAGTAATCGTTTCATTTTGATCGTACCTGTCTACAAGATCGTTATCAATGTATGTTGTGGTTTCGCCAACCATTTAGTTATGTAGGCAGATGGCTGCTTGAGTAACTTTTAATCCCGTTTTACCTACCCGTATTACGACCTGGATAAGGACTCTTTAAATTGGGAAGCAAAATAAATGCATGATCACTCACAAATGTATACGGTACCACTTTGACCATTCCTGGTATAACATTATTAGCTAGAAAATTCATATAGCTGACCTATGAAGGAGGGATTGCCAATATCTAACATGGTAGACCTATAACGAGCATCACATACTGGCATTAGTACCACAGAATGTTGATGCTTGTAGTTAAAATGACTCGAAACTGAATTACTAAAAGCCTGAAAAACGACAAAACAAATAAGCTTAGAACTGCTCAAAGTAATATATTGAATAATAATAATAATAATAATAATAATAATAATAATAATAATAATAATAATAATAATAATAATAATAATAATAATAATAATAATAATAATAATAATAATAATAATAATAATAATAATAATAATAATAATAATAATAATAATAATAATAATAATAATAATAATAATAATACCTGAATACTGATATGCTTCTCATCTACAGCTCCTAAGAAATTTGGAAAATTACAAATCTCTTCAATAGCAGAACTATTGGAAAAAGACATTCCAAATAGCAGTACAGGTCTCTCGAATGACATTAGAAGTGATGGATTTGCCAATCCTGTTGGAATATTTTCCAATGGACACCATGGAATGCCCACTTGCTAAATATCTGAAAGAATAGTGCTTCAATAAATTGAGTAACCTTAAAATTATAAAATGTTAAACTCACCTCAATGTTAAAGACAACCTTTCTGCTGGGGAAACAATTTTCTGGCACAATGGATTTCGTTTAGTTTCGGCCCAACAATATTTAATAATTTATCGAATTCAAATGGATACATCCGATGGAAATTCCGAAATGTTTCAAAATCAGTTAAGCACATTTACAAGATAGTGGAAAAAAAGTTGACGCCCCCCCTAGTGCACGTGATATTTTTTTTTTTTGTAATGTGGTCTGTGGTGTAAATATGTTTTTTAGTTTTTTATGTGCAAGCGGCAAAATAAAGCCATGGTCCACCGACGCACCACTTCCACTTTTGTTTTCTTGCATGGACCAATTGGATTGACCAATTTTGAACCACACAAACGGACACAGTAAGTGATTCCGATTATTGGATTAGTGATAATATTAGGATTATCCAAAGTCAAATATTTGACATAGCGTTAACGTTTTGGATTTAAGTGCCTGTTGAGACATGGGCAGCCAAAAAATTATTGGCTTTTAACATTATGTCTGCTACTTTAGATACAATTCTTTAATAAAGGATATATTTTTATCCAAATGTATATTTCAATTGGATTTGTTGATAATTTTGATTTCCTTTTTTCGTAATAAAAATCGCCATTTGGTGACAAAACGTCAAAATGTGTTGACAGCGTGAACCTTACAAACCTAACGAAATTTAATGAAAACGGTATGATTTTCTTGCAATGAGTTGCTATTCGGGCTAATTTTTTGAATTTTTTGTTATTTATTTACCATTTGATCGTATAAGTGACGAAACGAGGAAAACAAATGCCCAACCCTAACCGAACGATAACCAAACGACTCCAAACATTATTTGTATCAAAACCTTTAAATGGTGTCTTAAACCGGTGAAGCTGATTAGTATATGGCCTTATTATTAAGAAGGCACTGATAAATCGATAGTTTACGAAAATGTGAGGCTCCCAGAAAGCCTTCCATTACCAAGTGCACGCCCCCAACCATTAGATTAGTTTTATTAGACTATATTGTCATCTCTGTATATATATGGCCATATTACATCGTCTTTGTGCCAAACTCATATCATAAATTTTCCATTAGCAATATTCATTGAATTCACTGCACGCCATAGACATGAAATATTTAAAAAATTGTCTATTCTGCCAAAAACACAAGCTTAACAACAACCGAACGACACCGTTGGAAAATATTAAAAAATTTCATATTATGATTATGTTATACAACAGTACAATGCAGGCATGTCACCAATTCATTTAAATAATAACAAAAAAAATAGTTTTTTTTTTATAAATAAATTCATATTTCCATGTGTGTGTACATGTGATATCGTATAGAGAAAATTGGGTGGTGTAATAGAAAATGTTAATGGAGACGCCATTTGATTTGTGTGAATTGAATTTTTGAGGTTTTTATTTGTGTACACAAAAAAAGGAAGCAAAAAATAAAATTTATGGTTGGAGGGAAAGTTTCTGGTTTGATTATTATTCTATTTACTCGTATATACAACTTTTTTGGTATTTTGTAATTGAATTTTTAAATTATTTTATTCCGTGATATATGACAATAATAAAAAAAAACTGGATAACTCTATATTGACAGTATCTAGGTATGTTAAAAGGATAATGACGACACCACCAAACTTTATTTTAACGCCGTGAATTTGTCGCGCGAGAAACTTTTAGGAAATGGTTTTATTAAATGTGACATGCAACGCTATTTGTGAAAGTCACCGCAATTCAATTTAGATTTTGTCTTAAACTGGCTCGCTATGTTTGTAAGATAAAATTGTGGACACATTGACTATAGCACAAAACTTAGTTGTTTTCAACGTATATATGAAGTTATCCCGAGAAATAGAATTGTTCAGGCATAATGGTACCAAAATGCTGTCAAACAAGTAAGATGGACAATATGGATTCCATTACGTAGATATAATGCATAGATTTTTGTGACAAAATTAAATATCAACTGAAACCTAATATGCGAGCACCCAAATTCAATGAAGGAGATTGAATTCTATATAGATATACATCCAAACTGCACCCTAGCAGTAACAATCATAGCATGTCATCATTAAGCGTGGTTCAACGGAATCTCAGAAATGACTGTTTCCGAAATTAAGGCTAATGAGGCAACCATTCAACAACAGAAATAAAGCTGGTGATATCGACAGCTGATGTAACAGTGCACGACTATCAACATTATCTTGCAATATATGTACTTGCTGCAGCAGTCCTTTTCTATATTACCTGGAATTTAATTAGAAAAATAAAGAAGTCTTAATGCGGCACCTCAGACAATCGACCCCATCGCAAACAATTTAATTTCATTCTTTGACATAATTTTTCAGTTTTTTGTAAACGTAAACTGCTTAGAGAACTATTAATTTTGTACAAATAAAGTTCTTTCGTAATAATACATGTAGAATAAAGTAAGCGGTCAAGTTAACAACTTGTTCTGGACATATGCGTAGTAGAATTTTTTTCAAGAGATTAGCCCAGCTACACGCCCTACTCGTTTGGACTCGAGTAAATGGGATACCCGTATAGTGAAACGTCTGATGACTAGGCTGCCGGTAATTTAAAAGCGAGGTAATTTTGAAAACCGAGGCCATTCATCAACATTTCGTTGAAAGAGTAGCTTGTTGTTGTTTTCGCAGGCCCGACAATGACGACTAACCAAATAATTGTAGATGATGTATCAGGCTTTAAGATGTAATGGTGCGATATATATCTGCCTTATATGCACCAATTCCATATCATCTAATTGTTCATATTCATAGATAAATGGGTGAAAATTTAACGATGTCAGCTATTCGATTCAATTTGTTCCTGGGTTCAAAAATCACTTAAACGCGCCGTATACCAAACTACCCGCAGTATAGATCATTTTGCAAAATGTAATCTGACCAACAATTTTCCAGCAGCATTTATGAATAATTTGCACGTGTAATGTTTTACACACGCATTTTAGACAAAATATTTCGCAATATCCTTTAGTTTTAAGTCCAATAGTTCAACCGTTTATATAAAATAGTATTTATTAAACTTTACTCAAGCCAAATAGAACAAATACTATTTCAAATACATTTCAATTAAATTCAATTATTCAAATTTACCTATTGCATACAGCTAAATTGGGGGCAGGGGCACCGTAGACCTTAAATAAGAGCAATAATTTAAAAAATCTTATTGTATTTTATATAGTGTATCGGTATACTTGCAGCGGCAACTCAAGCGAGAAGAACTATTAAAACGGTAAATTTCATTGTAACATTTCTTTTTTCACTTACAAACTTCTTGCTTGATATAATTTGACTGAATAATTTACTTATGAATTTTGGCGAGTTTATATACCGAAATTTTTATTTACTTACAATGTATCTAAAATGTATCTAAATGTATCTAAAAATTTGCAACGAAATTAAAATAAATTTGCTGATTTTGTTTGGAGATGTCTGTTTGTATTTATTTTTGCTCTTACTTCTATTTATTCTAACATTTTGGATTGGTTTTGCAGTTGTTCAAATAGTTTCAAAATTGTCTTAAAACTAAAGATGGAAATTCCAATAAAGTCGTAAAATCTCTTTAAACAGTACTGATATGCTTCTGTGCCTTGTTTGGCCATTCCACAACTATGACAAAATTCTGAAAATCGTTATCGATATGGGGATTTGATAGGTTTAACATCAAAACATAGTGAGATCGATGATCACCCAGCAAAATCTAGACTAGTATTCCGATGAAGTCGTAAAATTTCCTTAAACAGTACCGATATGCTTCTGTGTTATGTTTGGCCATTCCATAACCATGACAAAATCCTGAAAATCGTCTAGAATGGCTGCATTGATAGGTTTTTTAGGTTTCAGTGGTTTACACTTAGGCCATTTTTGGCCCATTGTGATACCACGCATTCATGCTACATCATTAACCCATTCGCCTATTCACCTACTCACACAACTACAGTATACCACCTGCACATTGCAAGCTCCATGTCAACCTGTACATTGACATGGACGGTGGGTCGGCGCTGAATTCTGCACTCCATCAGAGGGTCTCAATTGTGTTTATTAACATCACCGATTGTAGTTAATGATGAAAATTCGATTTGCATCTGGCCTCTGATGGGATTCGAACCCAGTACCTCCCGGTCCAAGTGCCGAAACTTTAACCACTGCACCACTTGTCCGGTATAGGTTTAACATAAAAACGTATTCCTTGAAAATCGTTTACTACATTTACTCGATTTGTACTCAAATTAATTAATTTTATTTGTTTTCTTTATATATTTGGGTGAATTGATTAAAATAGATATTAAGGTAGATACTCGATCGGCTAGCAAGCAAGCCATTTGCTTGCCGAAATCCTGGCTACTCAATCAACTTTACAAAGGAAATTTGAATTTCAATATATATATATATATATATATATATATATATATATATATATATATATATATATATATATATATATATATATATATATATATATATATATAAAGTTGATTTATGAAAACTAAAAATGATTTCAGTTAATTTACCAAAAACAAAGTACATTTCACAGAAATATCCCATTTTTATGAAATGTCCTTTAACTCTCTTGATTGTCTTATCTGCTTCTGGATATCGTCTTATCGTGTAACTGCAGCAAGGAAACTTTCAAATTTCAGAATGAAACATTGCATACCGATTAAGCCCAATTTGTGGTAATTAGTGCTGACGGGGAAAAATTAGTGCTAGTCCAGGAGCGGAAAAGACGGGAAAAGAAAATTTCAAATTTCGCCTGAAAGACGAAAAAAATAAAACCCAATTTCTAGAAAAAACCAGAAATAATTTAAGCCTAATTTTAAAAATTGTCAAGGCGGCTAAAGTGACGAAATCTGTGTATATCATACAAATATGATTTTCATAAATTTTCATTCATAAATTACTAAAAGATACTATATTAAATAAACAAAATACAGAGGTAAACCGTTCAATAATATTATTGTTGAACAACAAATTACAAAATAGAAATAAAATATTATAAAATTCTAGAATAAGCAATTCAGATAGCATATTCTTATCAGACATGTTCATTGCCATCCGAAAAATGTAGCAGTTCAATTTTTGGTAATCCAGAATTGATCTAAATCCATTGAACAACAACTACCGTTGAAGGAATAATTTTCTGGCTAAAAATATATGATAATGGACTCTGTAGCGATATGTACAGCGACAATGCAACAAATTTCAAGTGAGCCAACAACCAACTCAAAATAATGCAAAAGGCGGTAGTAACTGTCGTGTATTTCAATGATACAGTGGCCGCACAACTCGCTGCAAATGAAATAACGTAGCGTTTTCAGCCGCCAGCATCATCACATTTTGGCGGATTATGGGAGGTAGGTGTGGAATCTATTAAGACACATTTAAAAAGATCTTGGGTCATACGAGACTCACGTACGAAGAATTAACAACACTTTTAAGCAAAATAGAAGCCATGCTAAATTCGAGGCCTCTATGTCCACTTTCCGATGACATTACCAACGTGGAGGTTCTCACCCCAGGACATTTCTTAATAGGCTCATCAATAACCAAATAACCGATACGAATTTGTCCGATATAAACATTCACAGACTTTCAAGATGACAGGTGATAGAAAGGCAGATGTTACGCGAATAACAAAAGAGGAGTCACAAACTCAAAATTACTACTTCACGCGATCGCAATATTCTGTATGCTCGGATTAGCATCATCCACTTCAAATCTAAACATAACAAGGTTTAATGCACATCCAGGCATTTATTTTGACAAAATCGGGCAAGGAAGTTTAATCAGCAGAAAGCGGAAAATCATCACGTATTACAATCTTAGTCTCTACTGGGCAGGATTGGATCACGCAGCGCATTATGCTCAACAACTAGACAAGTTATGTTCAAATATAACACTAAGGCCCTTTTCCAATTACCGTCTTATTTGTGGACACCGACTTATTCAAATAAGTCACCTCGCGTGGAGACTTGTTTGAATAATTATGTCTACACAGAAATGTATCCAAAAATGTGTATTGACGAAATGTAATATACATGCAGTTTTTTTCAAATCTAGTAGCAACGATCAATATGTCAAGAAAAAAATTTCTTCCATATAATAGAAATTACGTTTTGTTTTTTTGTTATTACGTCACAAATAAGTCAGTAAAATTAATTGGAACAAATTGACTGACTTATCCAAGATGGCGTCAAATAAGTCAATAAGTCTGAAATAAGTCGGTAATTGGAAAAAGGCCTAAGTACTCAAACTACACTCAATCATTTCTCTCTCTCTCTGGCACTATATCCCATCAAGGGATTTGGCCGCCTCAAATGAGGTTTCATAATCATATTTTTCATTTCGGATAATGAGTGATTAATTCATTGATCCTAAACCAGCCGTGAACATTTTTCCTTGTCACCACCGGGAATCGAACCCGGGACCTCCGGTTGCTGGAGCAAGCATGTTGACCACTTTGCCACCGGGGCGGCTCAATCATTGCACATCCATAATTTTCCAAATAAAAGCTTCTTACCTCGATATAAAGGAACATAATGAGATATTGAACGCGTTAGGCGGAAAAAATGTAGGTTCGCTAGGCGAAGATCGCCTTTTAACTTTGATGGTACGGTCGCGAACGAATTATTCGGTTTACTCGACCAACAACCATGTACAAGTTTAGCCATTTTTTAAGCAAATCGCCACTGACAGGGACATTGTTATTGCGCTGCCCAAGAAACCTACAATATAATTTCTTGTCTGTTTTAGGATATCCTGACATTTTAAGGGTTCTTACCACCCCAGGCCCCATAAAGGTGTTGTACACCGAATTTAAAATTCCATCTCTTTTTTTGTTAATTGCATAAATAGTAGGCTTAGGGTGTTTTCCAAACATAGACTTATTAACCTATTAGACGACGTTGAATAAGTCGATCATGTCATTCCAATTCATTGCACCGACTTATTTGTGACGTAATACCAAAATTCAAACGCAATTTCTATTAACCCTCGTCCGGCGGCATAATTTTACTACGCTAAAAGACGGCAGATGTACAATTGTACTTTCATATATTTTATATGAAAATCGTCACTGTAGTCATAATTTTTGTAAATAGATAATATTTGGAATTTCCGCATTACTAAAATGTACAGATCTCACAAATCTTTAACTCTCTCCGGCTTCTACAAGAAGACTTATTAGTATTTAAAAACAGAAAAGGTACAATTGTACCTATGCCGCCTGACGATGTTGGTCAAAAACTGCATGCTGCATAAAGCAAGAGGTAACCTTGTAACTTGGTAACTTTTTCAAGGCGTTTGTTGTATGTGTAACAAAATGGTCAAAAAAATCAGTTTTGAAATCTCTTCGCATAGTAGAAATGGCCTCGAAATATTTTTTATTTCATATATGTTTGTGTAGTGTGGTTTCATCGAAAATTTGTTTAAGTCGCATTAAAACCTGTATCATAGGCAAACGGGCAAGAAACGATGAAAGAATTGGTTTCTGTGATACCTCGTGTGAGTGACATAGATGTTATAATATAGAAAAGTCAGTCAGTGACATAGAAGTCTATATTATGACTTTCCAATTTTCCAGTTTTTCCATTTTAAAATTTTCCAATTTACCAACTTTCCAAATGTCCTATTTTCATATTTGTTTATTTTCCTATTTTCCAATTTTTCAATTTTCCAATTTACCAGTTTTCCAATTTACCAATTTTCCAATTTTCCAAATTTCCAAATTTCCAATTTTCATATTTTCATATTTTCCAGTTTTCCATTTACTTTTTTTCCAAATTTCTAATTTTCCAATTTTATAATTTTCCAATTTTCAAATTTTCCAATTTTGCAAATTTCGAAATTTTCAATTTTCATATTTTCCTATTTGCCAATTTTCCAGTTTTCCATTTACTTTTTTTCCAAATTTCTAATTTTCCAATTTTATAATTTTCCAATTTTAAAATTTTCTAATTTTGCAAATTTCGAAATTTCCAATTTTACAATTTTCCATTTAGTAACCAAGGTCAAGCGTTTCTAAAGAAGTTTTACTTCAAAAATTCAAATTATGAAAAAAGAGTAAATTGGGAATCCCCTAATTGTATTTTCAACTTCAAATTTAATTCTTTATTTTAATTCCCTCTACTTGAACAAACACAAACACTTCAATACTAAAAAACGTCGCAACTAATGAATCTTTAAATAGTAAACCACGGGACTTTCGAAAACAAAACTTTCCACAAGGGTGCTCAAATTTTCTACAGCATTTTGTGTTACGTTATAAAGTCAACGGCAATATCTGGGTTAACTTGTTTCAAATTATGAAAAAACGACAAATTTGTAGCTTAACTGGATTCAAATTGTGCAAAAAAATAAACTGGGAATCCCCGAATCATGCGAGAGTGTACAAAATTTAATTCAAGTTATCGCCCTTTCTAATTGTTTACGTTACCGAGTAGCGTTCACGTTACTCGGAGTTCAAGGTATTGGCGATTTTCATCGAATGTAGATAGCGTTGGTTTCCACGTCTACAAGGGGGACGAGAATTGTCAAATCGATTGTTATGACAGTTTTGATCCCCCTTGCTTCATAGTAAACTGCGATTCATGTTTTGTTCACCAGATGTCAGCTACTTTGTTGGAAATCGCGAATACGGCGTTCATGTTATAGCGAGCCTACTGTATTGTTTTTTTTATTTTAAAAAATGTATAGCGTTATAGTTATTGACACCCTTAAGAAAAAGTTGTATGGAAAGTGCTGTAGTTAAGTTTAATTTAAGTAAATAGAAAAATGTTTAACGTTCATATTCAATTTTAGATATTTCTTTATAGTTTTCAATTTCAAAAAGTTTAATTAACGGCCCCAATTTTGTTAAATTACAGATTTACTAAAACGGGATCAAAAAGCACAATTATTAACACACCCTTACAATTATTGACATCGCAATATAGTACAACTATTGACAACTACTAATTAGTATCTGATTAGTAGTTGCGTATTAATTCGCTAATTTGTTAGCTTTATGAATGAAAATACCTATTGTTTATTGATTATTTTAAAATAAGGAACTTTAGTCTTTGTACCAAAATATAGATAAAGCGTTATCCGTTTACGCTCACCTTAAAATCATAAATATATAAAAATATACATAGAATTCTTTTACGAAAAAATTAACTTAATAGGAACAGATTGTGCTCTTAACATTATTGTTTAACCATTGGAGCTTCAACGATCATTGACAACTGCCGCATAGAAATTTGGGGATATATGGAAGTTTCAGTTGTTCTATGCACGTAATATGGAATTCCCTAGTACAGTTGCTACATTTTATTAATAATTTTTTTTCAAAGATAATGTACATATATAGCATATAGAACCAACTGCAATCCTATTCTCGCCAATGCTCTCAAAATTCTCAGTATCTTGAAACAGGTTCTTTACGTGAGAATTGTTTAGTTTTTGTGAAATTTCCTTATTATCGCAAAGATTATCAATCGAATCGAGAACTGGAAAAATGAAAATTTGGTTAGATAAATTTCATTTAATGAATTCCGAAATTATTGGAATCATATACTGACCTTTTTGAGTATTCCCAAATTCAGTTTGGGGCTCGAAATTTGAAGCAGCCGGTTGGATTTTTAGATCATTACATTTCTCTAAAGTTGGAGATAATATTTTTTTTGGCCCACTTCTATGAGCCGGTTGGATTTTTAAGTAAATATCGATTTTTGTCATCTTACTAATACTTTTTACTAACGTTAAGGGTAATAGTTTTTTTGGCCCACTTTTTTGTTTTATAACTTTAGGTTTCTCTTTAATTTTTTTGTTTTTATTTTCCAGTCTTTTAAGTTTGTTTTCTTCTTTCTTAATAATTTCAATTTGTTTTTCGTTCTTTTTCAATTGTTCATCCTTAATCCACAACGGATTTGTTATGACGAACGGTTTTTTAGTTTTAACAGGTTTGATGCATTGTCTCTGTTGCGTCATTGGCCAATCTAGAAAGTCCTCTAGTGGAGCCACTTTTAGCAGCGTTACTTCGGGGTTAAACGTCTCAATAATTTCAACGTTTGCGATGGCAGTTTCTTCGGCGACAGTTTTTTCGGCGACAGTTTCTTCGACGACAGTTTCTTCGATGACAATATCTTCATTTATAAATAAAAATTCATCAATGGAATATAAATCAGTAGCAACGTGCGAATGAGTAAAATTCTCGAATTATAAAATGTCAGCTTCTGAAATAGTTGTTGTGTTGAGGGAACTCTTATCCTTGATCTTTGGAATGAAATCGTCGGGTTGAAATTCAAGAAAAACTTTATAAAGGATCCAGTATTCATCTGACAAATTTGCAGTATCAGTATTGCCCACACCATTGCTAGCATCTTCAAATTGTTTTAGTTTGTCAGAACCTACCAATTGTGAAAATGTTTGGTAAGATACATGTTTATCTATCTTTTTAATAGGTTCAAGAACTGGAGGACGGCTGGGTGTTTTTCCTAAACATCTGGAAAAATCAAAGGTATTACAGTTGAATAGAAAAATTCCACATGCTCGAAATCCATGCTTAATTGTTACCGGATCAATACTGGAATCTATAACTTGGGCAAGCAAAGGAGCAAATTTTTGTTTGGTCAGGAATTCTCCCGGATTTTGTCGCCGCCACTCAAAAACTTTTTTGTTCCACGTATTTTTTAGAGGCTTGAATGCACTTACATCGGCTGGTTGGAGAATGCGGGTTGCGTTGAGGTACAAAGCAATTAAAATTATTCCTAGTCGAACGCATAGTTTACTCACAGATAATGTTTGATGAGTGGTATGCCCGTCAATAAAAAATATGATCGGAAACTTTGTCCCAATCTTGATTAGATATGGGTGGAGAACTTTTGAAATGTATTCGTAGAAGACCTCCTTCGTCATCCACCCATTATCGCTAACGCCCAAACCCCAGT
This sequence comes from Nephrotoma flavescens, assembly GCA_932526605.1. NCBI lineage: Eukaryota > Metazoa > Arthropoda > Insecta > Diptera > Tipulidae > Nephrotoma > Nephrotoma flavescens. The sequence goes on along the minus strand of OW052220.1, from coordinate 245,990,395 downwards.
CCTCTGGCACTGATTTCTTGATGTCATCAGGGATCCTTTTGTACGGATATATAATCATCGGAGGTACTGTTGTTCCATCCGCACCAAATGTGAACATCACAGTAAGGTTTGCTTTTGCCATACCTCGATCAACCTCGTAAATATTGCGAGCCCCTTTTGCTGCAAGTACCGTTTTAGTTTTGGGACACATTAAAAAATTTGTTTCATCCCCATTGAATATTCTTTTTGGGTCCTCCAAAATATCAAAAGAATTGTTTTCTGTCAGAAAATTTTTAATGGATGAAAACCAAGATTTAATATCGCTAGCACTTACGGTTGCACTAGCAGAGGTTACAGGATCTGGTGTCCTTAACGAACTACATGGATGTTTATCCAGGAAAGCCCGAAACCACCCATTTCCTGGCATATCATCTGGACCAAATGGATGGTCCCTCTTATCGTGATCTAAAAATTCCTTGACGGAATGTAAAACATTTTCTTTCCTCTTAGAAAATCCTTTTTTTTTGTGATGTGATTATCCACTCCTCTATCACGTCTTCCTCAGATTTGGTCAAAATTGTTTGCGGGCCAGGTCTGACCTTAGTGAATTTTGGGCCTAAACGAAAAATTAATGTTGATCGTGGAATATTAAAATATTTTGATGCAGCTTTTTTCGACATTTTATTACTTTTAATAGCTGCAAGTGCCTTTTGAAGCAATTCTTCAGAATAGTTTCCCTTGATTTTGGGCATTTTAGGCTAGAAATTTATTTTGAAATTTTGACAATTATTAACACTATTTAAAATACAACTATTGACATAGTGCCAATTATTGTACTGCAATAGGATACAATTATTGACACTATGTGTCAATAGATGTATACAGAAGATAATTCGAACCAATTATTGACACCACAATTATCTCTATTACTTATGTAAAAAATAATAATTTTTAATCTTTAAAACATGTATTTAATCGTAAATAACATAAATTTTCATTTAATTTATTAACAGTAATAGAAAACAAAACAAATATGATGCACTTAACGTATTCCTTAACAAAATATGGATTCATTCACACAAAAAAAGTAGGCGACAGGTCATACGATGACTTAATCGAATAAAATGCACTAATCAACTGAATGTTAAAAAAAAGGAAGCAATCGTGGGATGAGAAATTATATGGACTATCGAAAGAGAGCGAGAATGTAATAATTAAAAAATTCAGTTTATGTAAAACCTTATGAAATGCAGCGGTGCCAACACTGAAAAAAATATGCCACATAAATCTAATAAGATAACCATATGGATATAAAAATATGATTTCATATTATAGATTCTTACAATTAAATGAAAACTCCTCTTAATTTTACACTTCAATCTTATTATTTTAAATAGAAAAAACTACTTATTATTTTAATAGTTTTCCTTTTTGAAAAAATGATTTCTGATTAACCATTTATCAAAATATGGTTTTCTTTCAGTACTGCACAATATTAAACGATGTCAAATGAAATTATCAAAAAGAAATCATTTTCCTTCAATGTGGATTTTATATTAAATATTTAAATAAATTTTCCTTTTTGTTTTGATTAGCTTGTCTTTTTGGATGAAAACCATAAAGAAATCTTCTTGAACTTGTTCGAAATAATGTGACAAATTTTTCTTTGTGTATGTTTAAATTTTAGGGTGTCAATCACTATATCAATTACGCTATGGTGTACAATAATTGCTCCCAGTTTAGTAGCACTAGCATGTAACTCACAGAATAGGTTTCTATAGTAATAAATAAATATTCCAAGTGGCTATATTCTAAAACTTCTTCCAAAAATCATTTTAGAATCCCTTTGCCATCCAATATACTCATCCCAGTCATATTCTAAAACTTCTTGATTTCCAAATGATTTCATTTTAAAATTACATTTCCATCCAACATGCCAATAATTTCTTCATGGTTGACCAAGACATGGTACACTTAATATCAACATTGTACGGGATTTTTATAATATTTTACGAGTTTTTAAAATACGCGGTTTTGAAATACGGAATTTTGAGCCGTCCAATTGTACATCTATCTGTATATCTAAACAACGTTTGATTTCTGGAACCTCAATAGCGTGATCAAAGCCCTCGATGTAATGTAGCGCCAATTGAAAAATAATGACATTAATATCAATAAAAGTTCTGTGGCAATTCAACTAAACCACTTATCTCGTTCTCACTCACTTTTCAGGAAACAATAATTAAAGTTCAAATTCAATTGTGAAAAAATTTGGAAGCTTTTTAAAAATAATATTTTGTTGAGGGTATAGTAAATAAAAATTGCTTTAAATCATGCAGCAGAACAGGCCAATCCCGTAAAGGAATTGGGCAAAAATCTATAAGTTATATATAATATTATTTTAATATTTGCATACTTATCTTAATTGAGTTATTTTTCAGAATACAGATACAAAAATAAAACGAGTAAAGTGATTTTTCCATCACATGAATTCATATATTTTTTGTATTTAAACTTAAAGTACATTTCAATTTAATTTCATCAAACGAAACCATTAAACTTATTAAGTTAATTGCAAATAACTGATTGGTTAATCAATCAAGCGTCAGAGAGAAGATTTTGGTAAAAGTTGTGGAATTCCTGATCTATTAAAGGAAGTAGCGAAATGAGATCCTTTTTTTTTCTCCTTATTAATCTTTAGTGGTCCATTGTAACAATTTGGCAAGTCATTTAAGGTAACACTATTTACTCCACGTTTGGCAATATTTAATATTTGGAATGGTTCGTCTAAATCTAAACTATACTTGTAAAAAATTGTACCAAACGCTAGAGTAAACCGTAACCATCTTACAGAGGGCCAATTAAAGTGTCCTTCCTTGCTTTTTATCCGCCATACAAATTTCGCTTTTGATATAGTGGAAAAATCGAAAAATTCATTTTGGTCCATTTCCGTCACAACAAAATTTCGTTTTACTCCACAACTTCGCACAAACTGAAACGAATCGCGAGGATGGTGTATTTTGGCCAAGCTAGTTTTTTTCTTCTTTTCGATTATTGCATGATCACCGTCACACTCCATATGAGTGTGGCCGGGAACAAGAAATTATGCTCGATTGTATCTAGATTTAGATTATTTACAGCAATCAAGAACATTGTAGCAACAAATGAATTCTTGTTTTGTCCGGAACAAGAATCACTGTAAAATACTGCAGTTTTCATGGCCGGTGGTAACTGTTTTAAATGTTCAAAAACGCAGGAGGCAATTTCATTATCTCCTTTGGCCTCAATACATTCATGCACGGTTACAATCATGGACGGTTAGATTAAACGTCCATAGTGGGCGTTTATAAAACGAAACCGATGTTTTCATGAAAGGAGTGGGCAAACATTGTTGCAAATCAAATATAAATGTTTTGATTGTGTCTGAAGATTTAGCCAGCAAATTTATCTTCTCTCTTAGCCTCGTACTCCCTTTCTGCTTGCTCGTGATGAATTTGATGGTCGTATTTTAAAATTTGCTTTCCATCCTCTGTTGCTGATGCTTCTATTTTTGCTTTAAACAATTCACATTTGTTACATAAGTATGTCTAATTTAGGTGTTTTGAATTTGATATTCATATCTGGAAATAGTCGTAAAATTTAATTAATATTTCTGCAAAATTTAAAAAGTGCATAAAATTATCAACATTTGAAACGTAATCTAATTGGTACGAAGAAGAAATATGTATATGAAAATGATCTATACATACCCTTGAAAACTGCAGTATACTTGGATAATGAAACAGGCTGTTGATACTTCTGACAATATAATTTATACATGGTAGCAATGGTTAAATCTGATTGGAAGTATAATTTAGATGTGTGTCGCCGTGAATAATTACTTTCGTAGGCCGGAAAGGACAATATATGCTGTTATTTTGTATGCATTTACAGTTTTAGGTATACTTTTACCCCGATCATCTGCAAAACAGTTTTCAGATGAGGTACCTAATTATTTCTTAGCTACTGACTTTAAAAAATTATCAGTTTCGCCTAATGTGTATCTGAAGCATTTCTGACACACATCTACAACGTGATCATTGATGTTGAAATGATATTTGTATGAATAATTTCTATTTTTTTCATTTGGTTGGCATTTTATAATCGTTTTGGTTTTCACTGGATGTATGTTAATCATACCTGCTACGTGTAATACTCGACGATCGTAGTTGCCTAAAGACCAGTACTTTTTAAAAATTTCGTTTTGTTGCTTAAATTAAAGTCTTGATTTACATTTTTTACGACAATCATCTAAAGGCCGACATTCTCTCGCCTTTACGATATTGTTTCCGGATTTATAACATTTTCCACTATTACGTTTCTGCTGAAGATCTTTGCGAATAGCGTTCTTTGAAGTAGATGGTCGAGTTTCGTCTGGTTCAATATCTGAACCTAAATTCATTTCTAGTTGCTTTATTGCCGCTTCTTCTATTTCTGTATCAGAATCAAACGAGGAGGATGGTTGATAGTTCGGGTCCGCATCACTGTCATCGTATTGGTCATAATCTATAGTTAAATGTGTTTTAAGTTTATGTGCACAAACAACATACATATTAACAAATAAATTCTTACCATCACAAGTCCCAAGAATATCGTCTAAATTTGCTGAACTATCCATCATTGCGTTTTCATTTTCTGGATTAAAATATTATAAATTAAGTTTATGTGCACCATCGAAAAACATATTAATATTTTAATACTTACCACTACCAGGAACATTGTCTAAATTTATCGAAATACTTGTATCCTCCTTCGTGATAGTCTCTGCATGCAATTTCGTTAATATTTGTTCATTGCACGGCAGGCCACTATTATAAATAGAATTCGTTTCGTTGCGTACAACTGGCGTAAATAAAGGCTTTGAATCTACTTCACTTAATTTGGAATTTTGAATTGTACGATTTTCGCAACATGCACTATTTTTAGGAATTGTAACCGAATAATTGCGTGATGATGGTTTAAGTGACACGCTTGGTTCTGGATTTTTCGTTTCTGTTTCTTTATTGCTTTGCATATTTTTGGCAAACAAAGCCATTTATGGCCCCCGTGATAGCATGTTTCCTTTACATTACGTTGATACAGTCTTTCAAAATTTATAAATAATGTATAAATATTTGTTTCTTACCTATTCAAATCTAGTAATTATTTACTAAATTTTAGAAGAATGATGAAAATTCACTAATTTACACTATAAAGTTTAACAATTACGTTCCGGTAAAACAACTTAACTCAACAGCTTTAAATGTGTATGAATTTATTTAAACCACTTAACTTGATATTAGATTCTTTATTTCGATTTTTCAAATATAGAATAATCACTTAACTGATATCACAATATACGTAAAATAATTTTTCAATTTATTTAAGTCAATATGTTTTTATAAAAAAAAACTTATCTCGATTTAAGTTTATCCAAAAGCAATTGTTCTATTCAGAATAATAACTTATTTTGTTATAAGTGTTTTTTCTAAATTTATTTGTTCCACATTGCTAAAAAATATTTTAAATAATATCACTTATATCATACAAAGCTGAGGGTCAATATAAAAAAGTCGAAGTTAAGTGATTTTTTAAAAAATCAAAAATGGTAATTGGAAACATAAGTGGTTTTGTTTTATAGTTATAGCTTCCTTATTAATGGCTCGATTTCAATGAAAAATTGGTAGTATATAGAAACCAAAAAATTCGATCGACACTTATCTCATGATAAGTGATTTTGTTGAAAGGCCACAGAGTTAGTTCCCTATTTAAACATTGAACTCATATTAAACGAAACCATAAATATTAGTTACGTTTACACTCGTAAACTCAAATGAAAGAAGTTTGATTTCCTGAGCTCTCTGAAAATACACAATCAGAAGATTTAGATGTAAATATAAAGTGTTAAATTAAGAAAATACTATTTCATTTAGAATTTAGGTATTCAAAGTCAATATTTACATAAAAATGAATGATCTAAACACAAACCGAAGGTAATCAAAGTTTTACCTTACTATTATTGTTGTAATGCTAGTTAAACAGGCACACATTATCATATTACACAGAAAAGCTTAAAAATTAAATATCCAATATCTGGTTTAAATGTATATTTAAAAACCACAAAAAGCTTTCATTATACAAGGAATCATATTTTTGTTTGGAAAATCGAAAAATCAACTATATTGGAATAGTTTTTTGTTTTGTATATACCAAACCTGTATACATCATCATGCAATATACATACATCAATATACTTTATGTATAAGCTAAACAAAAAATTATCCATTCCTAAATAAACAAACAGTGCACAGTATTTTTATATGTACGAACGAACGAGGAAAGCTTTCGATTGTCGACAATAGAACCAAAAAAAAAAAAAAACAGTAACAACAACAAAACATTTTAATATTTATTTAAATTCGGAAAATTGAAATTTCAACAACTCTGTCGTTTTGTTTATTTCGGAAAATAAATTGAATTTCAATTGTAAAATAAATAGAAACAATTACATGGAATATTTGAGAAGATACAACCAACTATATACCCTGTATATTGGTACACATAACACAGTCTAAATACCGAACAAATTTATTATTGTTGTTGTTGTTGTCGCGCAATTGATTAAGTATTTATTCATAGGACAAGTACTTAGCGCCCGGATATACACACAAATTTTATTTACGTCATTAGAAAATATTTTGATAATAATGTACGAAATACTAATTCATTTATAAAATAATAGCTTGAAGCTTTCAATTCGAATTTACAAAAAAAAAAAAAAAAATAACCGAAAAGGTTGACAATAATTTCATTTTCATTTCTTGGAATTGGTATACGGAATGGATAAGACAACATTTTAATTTATTTAATTGTTTTATAAGAATTGAATTTTTTATGTAAAAGGTACGTATTCTGTACATGGTTTATAGGGCATATTCCTAATTTTTAATGTCATTTTGTATTAACCCAATAACCGTATTAGTTTTGATCTTGGCATTTTTCTCTTCTTAAATCTAGAAGCTTTAATGCTATAAATGTTCGTAGTGCATGCTAAAGGTAGTTATTCATTCGAATTTAGTTTGTACGAATGGTAGGGTATACTTATTTATATCAATTTTAAAGGTAATGCTCACATTTGAAAAAAAATTTCCGTAAATTTTAAAAATTTAATGTTATTCTGGATAATAACCAGGATAGTGTTTTTTACATCAAGGTGAGATTACCAAGACGTTGCAAATTTGATTTCGAGCTATTGAAACATTCAATTCTGTATATTTAAAAATTCGGTCGTCCCATCATGGACGATTTATATGTTACAATTTTGTTTCCAGTAAATAATGAAGGGTTAAGCATTTTATGATTTTCGTTTGCAGGAGCATGAAACAAATTCCGGTAAAATAAAATTGGATTTTTTTCTTTTTAATTTGAGCAAATAAAATAATTCCAAAGAAGTAACCATAAACATCAAATCTTGAACTGTCAATTTTAAGGGGCACACAAAAAAAATATAGCATCATTTTTTCGTTACATATTGCTTAATGCGTGGATTCCACAGTGAAACAATTTTTTTCAGTAAAAAATAATGGGAAACCGAAAACAGGAGAGTACGAGTATACATATTAAAATTACGTTAGAGTGATAAAGACAAACAAATGTTGCCATAAAAAGTATTGAGTTTCATACTTTTTATGGCAACATTTTCTTCGCTTACTGCCAATAAATTTTACTGAAATTTTTTTTTGTTTCTCTTTAACCAGTAAAGGATTTATATTTTTATCTCGTGTTAATTTTAATGAAAAAATTGTTTCACTGTGGAATCCAAACATAATTTTTTTTAACTAGTAACTTTTTCAGTAAAAAATTTTCTGGGAAAATAAATTGGAACGTGCAAATCAGCCATGAGACTGCTTACCTTTATGAGAAAAAAAAACTGTGGTGGCGCCGACACACCAGATCGCCAACAAGCCAGATCGCCGATAAAACAACATCACTGACACCCACTTCGCCGACAACCACATCACCGACAACCACATCACCGACAGGACAGATTGCCGAAAACCACCAGTCATTCAACGAGCACAATCATTCTACTAATCCGAGCGATTCAAATGTAGTGTGTGCGATTACAAAAATTAAATCTCAGGCTTTAATTACTTCCGAAAAACCGGCATATTTAATTTAAAATGGTTTGAGTGAGCTTAATGCTATATCCCAGGCTCAAATTCCAACAAAAGAATCTTTACGCAAATCAATTAAACGAGTACGAAGGCAAGAAAATCAGTCCGAACCAGTGACGGGAAGCCGTTTTTATTACGGGAAGCTGATGTTGGTGCAGACAAGGTTTTTATTTTTAGTACCATATCCAACATTCAACACTTAGCAGAAGCCTCCTATTGAATTATGAATGGAACGTTTAGAACCGCACCACAAATATTTATGCAGTTGTACTCCATTCATGGTCCAGTAGGGACCTCTGAAAATTCCAGAGTTCTGCCATTAGTTTATATATTAATGAGCAGCAAATCAGAAAGTTGCTACCAGAGGGCATTTGAGGAAATTGTAAATATTGCATACGAATATGGTCATGTTTTAAGCCCGACGTTTATTATTTCCGATTTTGAGAAGGCGGCTATGAATGCAGCAGCAGCTGAATTTGAATGCGCCCTTATTAATGGGCGATTTTTGCATCTTTTCCAGCCTATTTGGCGGAAAATCCTATCATCTGGCTTCTTTCAACGATATGGTTCGGATGAAAATTTTAATTTAGTTTAGGGGCCCTTGCATTTCTTCGTGCTACTGATAAACCACAAGCCTGGAATGAGTTAAAAGTCAATATTCCAGAAGAAGCGGATGGTGTTAAATTATGGTTTGAGGAGACTCACGTTTTAGGAAGAATTCGCAGAAACAATCGGCAAAACCAAAATTTGAGAATGGCACCACTTTTTTCACCGGCAATCTGGTCAGTTTTAGACAATCACTTTAACAATGTACCGAGAACTCAAAACAGAGTAGAAGGTTGGCAACGCAGGTCGCAAATGGTTGTTGGTTCCACGCACCCAGGAACCTTTAACCTAATTCGATGCCTGCAAAAAGAACAAAAAACAACAGATGGGCAATGCGAAGCAATATTGAGGGGTGATAGAAGACCGTTGCAAAAACGTAAATATAGAGATGTAGAACAACGTTTGTCGTTAATAATTAAGGACAGACCCAATCGAACGTTGCTAAATTATTTAAGAGGAAAGTCTCTAAAAAACATTAAACTTTTTAGTGCTCGTACTTAGTAATATAATTTAATTAATTAAATTTGAGTTTAATAAAATAGTAATTTAAATATATTTAATTTAAAAAACATTATAAAAAAATAAAAAAACACAAAAAACCAAAAATAAAAGTATTTGTTATTTTTATTTTACTTTACTTTAGTGTAAATATTGAAAGTTTCTTAAAAACAGATGTAGTTTTCGGCAAAGTGGTTGTTGGCAGTGTGGGTTTCGATGATGTGGTTGAGCCGGCTACATAGAGTGTGTACTTTAACCGATTGCTGATCAAAATTCGGCGGCAGTATATAGGGCTACATATGGCTGTCGGCATTATTTGTGTTGGCGATGTGGATATCAGCGACGTGGGTGTCGGCGATGTAGTTGTCGGCGACAGAGCCGTTTATATGATTTAAATCACTTAATTTAAATCGGATGATTTAAACTGATTTAAATCAGGTGATACTATTATAAAAATCATTGATCAACATCAAAATGCATAAATGTAAAAAAATAACCCAAAAAGGTGATGCGGATTGAAGTTCGTTGGAACATATTTAACGAAACTTTGAAGTCATACATAAAAGATTGATGTAGTTCGCCGGTGAAGTCAGTGTATCGGTAAAGTGGCTTGTCGGCAATCTGGTGGTGTGTGCTAATTATGATTGTCGGATAAAATTCCTGTGGGCTATATGTGATTTTTGGCGATGTGGATGTCGGCGATGTAGGTGTTGTCGATGTGGTTGTTGGCGATGTGGTTGTCGGAGAAGTGGGTGTCGTCGATCTGGTTGTGTCAGTTAAGTCGGCTTGTCGGCCAAAATTCCTGTCGGCGATGTGGTTGCCGGATATCTGGCCGGTCGGCGATATTGTTACCGGTGATGAGATGTACAACTATCTGCGTTGTGGTTGTCGGCGATGTGGGTGTCTGCGATATGGTTGTGTTGGCGATGTGGGTGTCGGCGAAGTGGCTTGTCGGCGATCTAGTTGTGTCAGCTAAGTCGGCTTGTCTTCCAAAATTCCTTTAGGCGATGTTGTGGTTGGCTATCTGGCCGGTCGGCGATGTGGTTGTCGGCGATGTATTGTAGTTGTCGGCGATGTGGGTGTCGGTGATGTTGTGAATGTGAATTGTCAGTGATCTGGTTTGTCTTCCAAAATCCCTATCGGCGATGTAGTTGTCAGCTATCTTTCCATATTGTTACCGGCGATGTGATCTAGAACTGCCGGCGATGTGGTTGTCGGCGACACTGATTTATATACATGGATACGACATTAGTGACAAAACCCATATAAACAAAAAGTGGAGCACTTTTTATATAGCCATATCCCTCGTTCATATACACCTCTTGCTTAAAAAAAATATTTCCGAAAGACAGGACCGTACGTGGATAGATTTAATTTCGAAATTTTCCCAAATAATTTGAAAAAAAGAGTTCGTGTCGTCAAAACGTCAAACGTCAAAAACTCATAGGAACTAGTTTTCTGTTTAGATTTTTATTTTTGAAAATTCGGAATTCAAGAAAAGAAAAAAAAATTTTGCCTCTGTGACAAGCTTAGAACTATTTTTTCACTACCATATAGTTTTTGTCATGTCATGCCCATGTATATAGATAGTGGTCGGCGATATGGTTGTGTCTACGATGTATGTAGTTGTCCACGATATAAGTGTCGGCGATGTAAGGTTGTCGGCCAAAATTCCTGTCGTAGATGTGGTTTTCAGCCATTTGTCCTGTCGGCAATGTGGTTGTCGGTGATGTGGATGTCGGCGATGTAGTTTTATCGGCGATGTGGCTTGTCGGCGATCTGGTTGTGTCGGCGATGTAGGTGTCGACGATGTTGTTGTGTCGACGATGTGGCTTGTTGGCGATCTGGTTGTGTCGGCGATGTAGGTGTCGGCGATGTGGGTGTCGGCGATGTGGGCGTCGGCTATGTGGGTGTCGGCGCTGTTGTTGTGTCGGCGATGTGGTTTGTCGGCGATGTGGGGTTGTCGGCCAATATTCTTGTCGGCGATGTGGTTTTCGGCGATCTGGTTGTGTCGGCGATGTGGTTTGTCGGCGAAGTGGGTGCCGGCGATGTGTGTGTCGGCGATATGGGTTTCGGCGATGTGGTTGTCGGCGATCTGGTTGTGTCGGCGATGTAGGCTTGTCGTCAAAAATTCCTGTCCGCGATGTGGTTGTTGGCGATGTTGTTATCGGCGATGGGACCCATACCTCTTTGAATGTAAGTTCAAAGTATTTTTAATATTTTTGTATGGATTTTCAAGATTGATGCCACAAACACTTAACGACAGCCCTTGCGATTTATTTATCGACATTTCAAATGCAATCCGTACTGGAAATTGTAACAATTTAAAGTCGAATGGCATGTCAGTCGGAATCATAGGAATGCGTGGAATCAAAACGTTTTCGTCTTTGTACTTCCCTTTCAAAATTATGGCTTTCGTGACGTTGTTCATTGATTTCTTCACCGCAAGCCGGGTGCCATTAGAAAGACGTGGCTGGTTTATGTTCCGCAACATAATGATTACTGATCTGACTTTTAATTGCAGAATATGAAATGATGATCAGTGCAATTCCAGCGCATTTAAATATTCCGTTGGATAGTTGACAATATCATCTTCGTTAGTAACGGACTGGAATCAAACGATTTGAATGTCATCAATTTGCAGTCTATCTTATTTTGAATCTGAAAATTAATTTCTTTGACATCAACGTTTGTTGCGGCCAATATAACACGTTCGCTCAACCAAATATGATTTTTGTAATTTTGAGCACTATTTGGTTCATCTCGATGAGTTCGATCTTTTAATCAGTAAAGTGACAAAACATGGTAGGGAATGTAATGCATCCAGCCGATGTGTCAACTGGAATTTTTCCATTACCAATGTCGAGCAATTGTTTGGAAAAATCTTCTACAGATCGGTAGTTCTGCAATTCGTCTCGCATTTTCGTATTAAGAGTGCTTTGACATATTTCCATAAAACGCGCGGCTTCAAGTTCAAGAGTGTTGAATGAGCTGTTCGATCGCCTTCCAACAACGTAGCTGCAATACCTGATGAAGCAAGTGCACGTGCAATTCCATTTTGCGATCGAATCGTTACCAGAACCAATGATATTAAAAACGTTTTACCAGTTGCGCCGGGAGCATCTATATTGCATGTATCGTTGGTATATTTTCGTTGCGAATGTAAAATTGCGGCTCATTTGAAATTGAGTGATTTTATCGTTGGAATTTTCGGCAGCAACTCCGAACCCAGCCATGCCACTACCTTTGTTCACGAACTTGCAAATGCATATTTAATATATTTTACGGAATTTTAGAGTAACGGCGAAAACGGGACAACCCAACGATTATCAACTTCAATGTGATTCTATTGATTCACTTTGATTTTGACCTTCCATTGTCATTAGTGGATCGGCGGCAATAACCATCATTTCCAGTAATAGTGTCGGCTACTAATTGTCTTGGATAGCGTTTTGAACATTTTCCGTCAACCATATACACGGAGAATCGGGATTTAATTCCACAGGGAACATAAATCATATTTTTTGTAACCAGCTCATGTAACAATGGATCTTCTTCATTTTCGGGAATTTTCGCTAATATCAGTAACCTTTGACTTTCCCGTCACAGCTGTTTGTTTTAATTTTATCGCGAAAAATAAATCTAATTCATATTAAAATTTTTATTTATTTTTAATTAAAACCTAAAGTATTGCGTACAAAAATGCCGAACGTGACTGAAAATAAACCGCCAGATATTATGATGTACAAATGTCACAAGAATCATGAATTGAAAACCTATGTCTATGTCTAGTGTGTGGAGAGGGGTACCATTTGAGCTTTCTTGAGAAACTTAGCCAAGTTGTTTATGTTAAAGGTGCTTTGGTTATATGCAACAAACACACACAAGCTGATGAACTACCAAGCGAACCGGCGCCCCACACGGCGAGTGAGCAGACATCAACTCAGGTGATAAAAGAACAGCTGATCCAAATGATTACGAGTATCTTAAACAGCAAAACGATACTCTAACCAAACTAAATGATGCATTACAGGAAAATATACATCTATTAAAAGAAAGAACAACACAAAAAAGTTACAATGACACATTAAAATCCGCAAGATCTATCGAACAGCCTCATACAATATACACTAGTTACAATACAAAGAAATCACCGAGTCTTATAATATGCAGCGATCATTACACAGAAGACAAAGTTGCCGAAATTATTAAGGAAAAATTCAATCCAGTGGAGTCCAAAATTAGCATAAAACAATTTAAAATTATTAAAGAGAAAAAAGCGATTAAGATGACCTGCCGAGACGAGGCAGAAAATACAAAACTTGAAGAGTTACTAAGAGCTGCCATGCCAGCACAGATCCGTGTTGAACAAGAGGTCCTAAACAATCCTAGAATAAAAATAGTGAACATTCAAACAGAGTATACAAATGAATCCTTAACTAAAGCCATATTGGAATAAAACAACTTCCACCATGAAAACCCAAACATCACAGTGAAACACATAGACAAACAGAGAAATGGACAAAATAGTTTTACTGCCTATATTGAAACAGATCCAACATCTTTTAGAACAATAATAGAAAAATCGAGACTGAGCATAGGGTGGGAAAGGTGTAGAGTATTTGAGGACCTCAACATAAATAGGTGTTTCAATTGTAATTGTTACTGCCATAGCAAAAATAAATGTAACAAGAGTATGTCATGCATAAAATGTGGAGAAGAAACCCACAAAGCAAATGAATGTCACAGTAAGGAACTTAAATGTTTGAACTGCTCCTGGGCAAATAATAAATACAACACAAAATATCAAACAAATCATGCAGCTACAAATTACAATGTCCAGTAATTGTTTCTCGTTGGAAGCTGCCGAATATAAAAATACTCTTGAGTGTAAAAATGCAATAACTGAAAATATAAGCGGACTAACGATGCTCCACCTGAACATCCGCAGTATAGATAGGCATTTTGAGGAATTGCTTGTGCTACTAAATGATCTGGAAAACCTCCCTGATGTTATTGTATGCACTGAAACTAGAAATGTAAACCCTGATCTTTATGGCATAATGGGATACAATGCTTACTATAACGATGGCCATGTCAACAAAAATGACGGAGTAATAACCTATATAAAATCCGTTATAAAACAAGAACATAAAGTTGATATTGTTGGAACATGTTCGATCAATGTAACCACCGTAACAAAGTACCAAAAAGTATATGAAATCATGGGAGTTTACAGATCACCATCAATAAATGAAATCCTTTTTATTCAAGAAATGGACAATTATCTCAACCAAATGAACACAAGAAACGAAAAAATACTAGTAGGAGATATAAACATTGACACCCTAAATTCAAACAACCACATATCTACTAGCTACTTAAATATGCTGGCAATCAATGGTTTTATACCGCTCATAAACAAGCCAACGAGAGCTACTTCAACATCATCCACATGTATTGACCGCTGCTTCATTAAAACTACTAAACCTGTTGAAACAATCACAGCTGGAGTTTTGTTCAGTGGAATCACTTTCCAATAGTAATCCAAACACAAGAAAACAATTCAGAAAACAAAAAATCTGGAACCAGTTGTACAAAAACCACGAACTACAGGAAATTTCGCTCAATCCTTTTGCGTATGGATTGGTCTAAATTGTATAACGAAAACGATGGAAATGAATGTGCCATGATTCTCCACTCCACTTTGATGGATGCGAAATTATAGAGCTCAGTGACTCGTAAAATTCGGAGCGATAATAGAAAACCATGGATTACACCTGCCTTGATTAAATAAATAAGAAAACGAGACAAATTAGATAAAACAGCACTGAGGTACAATAATGAACAACTTTTAAATGAATTCAGGATTTTTCGAAATACCCTAAATGCTGACTTGAAAAAAGCACGATATTCTTATTTCAAAGACCAAATACAAGGCATCAAAAATCAAAGGGATATATGAAATATGGTAAATGACTTCATGTTAAATAGAAGACATAAAAACAGAAGTATGCAAGACATTCGCGTACTAGATCCAAATGGTAATCTTCTGATCTGGATCAGATGAAGAAACAGCAAATGAGTTCAACAATTATTTCTCAAACGTGGGAGAAACTTTAACACAACAAATACCTAGCAAACATTTTGATTATACGTCCATGATCATGTTGAGGAAGTTTTCAAAGAAATAATGCTGCTGAAAGAAAACAAAGCACCTGGATTTGATGGATTCACAACGCGACTTATCAAAAATGTATCTGACGTTATCGCCGGGCCATTGGCCCATACGATAAACGTAAGCTTCCAGTCCGGAATATTCCCAGATCTCTACAAAAGAGCCCAAATTACACCGATCTACAAGGCTGGCAGTAAAAATAAAGTTGGGAACCACAGACCTATATCCGTGATATGTAAATTTGGGAAGATCATGGAGTAAAGTATTTACAGGAGACTAATGCAGTTCCTTACAGAACACAAGGTCATCAATAAAAATCAGTTTGGTTTCAGACAAAAACTGTCCACCGAAGATGCACTGGCCGAATTCACAAACATAATTTATAAAAATGTAGATAAAGCGAAACCAGCTTCGTCAATATTCGTTGACTTAGCAAAAGCCTTCGATACCTTAGACCATGGATATTTGATAAGAAAACTTGATTATATAGGCATAAGGGGTCATGCAAAGGACCTAATTGTAAGCTATCTAAGAAACAGGAATCAAATAGTGAAAATAAACAATGTCGAAAGCAGAGCTCTTATATCATCTTACGGAGTTCCCCAAGGAACTGTACTCGGACCCTTATTGTTCATACTCTACATCAACGACCTGTTCAACGTCAAAATACCAGGAAAAATACTATCCTATGCTGACGATACATCAATAATCTTTGAAGGGAAAAATTGGGAGGAAGTGTTTGAAAAAATGCAAGTAGGAATGGCAACAATCCAGAACTGGTTCTCCAATAACTCGCTGACAGCCAACATCGATAAAACAAACTTCATTTTGTTTGGATCACACATAGATGCGATACCACCAATACAAGAAATCCCGTTCACGTATACTGGAGGAGCAATGCACATAAAGAGGACTAATCATACAAAGTACCTCGGAGTTGCGCTGGGACGAACACCTCAAAAAACTTAATAAAAAACTGAGATACCTTCCATTCATGTTAAAAAAATTACGAAACATAATCAGCACAGAAATTTTAGCCAGCAGCATTTACCATGGTTTATTCTTATCAATCTTACGATATGGAATACTGACTTGGGGTGGAGCATGTAAAACCCACATCACTCCACTAGAAACACTCCAGAAAGCCGCTATCAAAAACATATATAACAAGCCTCGTCTATATCCAACAAAACAATTGTTTGAAGAAACCGGAAAGCTTGACATCAGAAAACTATTCCTCTCTATAGTTATTTTACATTTGGCTGCATCAGAATCACTTCAAGAAATCAGACTGAATATAAGTGTCACGAGGGCAAACATCGAACCCCAATTGAGAACACCAAAAATGTCGAAGTCTGTTGGCCAGAGGAGCTACACGTACATTGATCACCGAATAATAAATGAAATGCCAACATCATTGAGAAGAGAACTTCTAACTTTTGAGAGCAAAAATAGAGCTACAACTAAACTTCGAGTCACCATGTGGCTAAATGAAGCTGATATTCAAAATTTTGATCTGTTCTAAATATCACCAAAGAAATAAATCTAAAATATAATTTTATATTTTTTATATTCTCTATACTTTTTATATATTTTCATATTTTGTACTTAAATTTTTATACTAATTTTAGTGTTACACATATTAATATTTTATTCTTGCATACGAGAATTTGATTTCTCAGGCAGACGTATCTAAGTTTACATTCTTGAATAAATTGAATTGAATTGAATCACATTATCAATTTCATTCGGTCTTATCCTTTCAACCAACCAAATGAGGATATATGTGCATGTGGCAATCCGCATTTTTGCCACTTGACTGAATACAACAGCTTAACAATAAAATGGATGAGTGAACACACGATGCTTAACAATAAAATGCATGAGTGATTTTAATTTTAATTTAAAACCCTTGCGGTAATGTCGTTGCGATCAATGGGTGATTGGCCAGGAAACAATTTTTGTAGAATTTCTGTCCACTGTGTATTGCACGTGAACGTGATAAACTATTCTGGTGTGCCATAATGACGTTCATACGACATTACATCTTGCGAGCGTATTCATGCATATGTTGCGGACTTCCGACGTATGTTGCAGAAAGAATAGAGTTTCAATTTTGACGTACTTATCCACAGCATATTGGTGAAATAGACGCTTTAAGATGTATAATTAACCTCATTTTCCCAAACCAGTCTGTATGAATAATAATTCATTGAACTAACTTTTTTGTTAGTTTCGGCGCCTCTAAATAATTTTTTGTATTAATAAGATATAGTAAAGTTGTGATTAAGGTAGTAAAGGTAGATTGGTTATTTACCTGGAACTAGATTTATTTTCTTCATTGAAAAATGATACCCGTCTTCACCTTGCCAAAATACGATTGGATATTATAACGCATCGTATGATTGATGTTTTTCGGACACACGCTGCAGTTGGTCGTTACGCCGCCGATGTAAAACAATATCTCGGTTTTTTAAATTTTCACCCACGACAGCAATAGCGTGTTCTGGTGGCGGTACAAATGACGTCAATGGCCACTGGCGCAACACAATCCAGGGATTCATTTTTAAACTTTAATGCCTTGTAATGTGGACACACAACGTTCATTGGTCCAATAACAACGATTTAAAGTATGTACTCGATTGCCCCGTTATAATTTAATGTAGCTTGATGAGGATTAAACACAACATTTCCACGATGTGGATTTCGATTCCATCCATTTGAAAATAATGGTTCGGTTCGTGAAACTCATCGTACGCCACGTCCATTGTCAACATAATCGTCCATTTATGAATCGCTTTCGCACCAGGTTTACTCTAAATGATAATAAGCTTCCCGTAAGGCCCCATATGGTGTGCACCGAGCAAGCAGGTGGCCTCTGCGTAGTATTGAAGAAAATCCAAATGAATCGATTCGTCATCGTGCACAATAATTGGGACTTGCTCCAACATTTTTATGGAGGATTTGGCCTAAAGATCGTGCTTTACATGTTTACAACTAAACGACTGTCTATAATTGACATCGATGCAAACTTTCCATACAAAATTTTCTGAAGCTCATTTTTGGTTAAATGGCTGAATGTCAGTAAGCAGAATTGTCGCATTTAGAGTTGGCTCATAAATCACGCCGTTTGATGTGCTTTATGGGCCGAAAGAATGCTAAAAATAATGCTAGTGAAAACGTCCAAGCAGTGTTATAAATCATCGACGCAAAGCATTCATCATTATATCCGAATGAGAAAAATTGTAACTACTTCCAGCGCTACAACGGTAGTTTTTGGTACTATTGTGTTTCCGAAAAATTAGCTATATTCTTCAAGACCTTTGGGAAGAAATACTTTTTTACTGGACAAATGGACAGTTTGGTGACTTTCGACGATTGGTAGTTTCGACTTTTATTCGTAAAACAATGCAGTTGATCTATTTTATTGGTTTGAAATTTTAAAAATTATTTCGTCGGTTAATAGTTAACAACGTTAACGAGTAAGTACAAATTGGTATAAAAATTGTATATGCTTTTCTCATTCCGTCCAAAAAATGAAGTTTAATTTTAAATAATTGGTTCTAAAACTATCTTGAAGAGCTACTATAAACATTTGCTAGACTGACTATAACTTACTCTACTATATTTAGCTACAAAGTTACAAATTGTACAGCCAACAGATAGACCAATCAACAGATAAACCAATAATAAATCCACCATTTTATTACTTTGGAATTGTTTTCCATTAACATCAATTGTCTTAAGCAATCGAATATGATTTGAAGTAATAAACACAAACACACAAAAAACTTTTTAGTTATAAAACTTTTCCGTTTCTCATGGTAAGGTTTAGTAGATATTTATACTGACATGCACATATACGAAAATAATACGTTTATTGATTTTTATCACAGGAGATAAAAAATTAAAGTACAAAAACAACCTAGAATAAAACAAAAACTTTGCTTTATTTTTTATTTTTTAATTTCTTTGCTATAACATCTTATAGTTATAACATAAAAGTTCTGCAAAGAAAAACTTTATCATTTTGCAGACTATGTGCAGAAAAATATGAAAGAAACATTTTAATTTTTTACAAAAGAAAAACTGTACGATAAATATTAAGAGGAAACAAAAAAAAAGTATGAGCCTAACTGATTCCGTTTTAATTTAATATGATCGAGTACGTAAGATGGACGAAGATAAAGCGACCACACGAAAATAGCAAATTACATCCAATTATTGGGGGTAATTTCCAAATTTGGTTTAACACTACATACTAAAATTAATTCCTAAATATTTTTCTAACGATAAAATTTACTGACAACCCTGTCTTTCTCAAACCTAAAACACAAAATGAAAAAATTATTTCTTAAACTTTAATAATAAAAAAAAAGTTCGAAATACAAAAAAAAAGTTCACATTTTATGAAAGCGTTTTTAGGAGTGTACACATATTTGGTTTAATTTTTATAATGGAACATACTTTTTACAGATATTAATTTTAAAGGCTGCTGTTGTTGCTACAAAAGTTGAGCTTTTTAGTGTTTTGTGTTATACAAGTTAAATGCATTTTGAAATTACATATTTTTATTCTACGTCGTCTACATCTACCTTTTAGTAGAAATATGATATACGTATATATGGCTTTCGCATTTTAGTTGGGGATGGCAAAGTGAATTCTAGGTATTCGGTTAGCTGATAAATTTTAGCTTCTTTATATTTTTCAAATTTATTATAACTAGTAAAAAGCCAATATTGTAAAGATTTTTGGACCCAAAAATCGAGGTCGAAAAAAAAAATTCCACCGGAACAAATGTATAATTTTCGAACTTATTTTGCGACACCTTTATTCCTTTAATCTATCAGTTTCTAAATAAATTCAGAAAAATTGATTTTAGAAATCTAAATGGTGATCTAGTAGCACTAGAAAAACAATTCACAAAAAGCAATAATTTACCATCGAAAACTACAGTTCACCAAAAGCACACAACAATATAGCCTTGAGTTTTACAACAAAATCAAACAGGATTTGCCTTTGCATGCCTAACTCAAGTGAGACTCGGGTCTATAGGTATAAACAGAACTAGAGATACAGCGACAAAATTCAACGCCTGTCAATTTAAAATACACCTTAAACATAAGATGCTAACACAACCTATGTCGCTGGCGACGACGACATAGTAGCCGGATTTTTTTTTAGAATCTATTCTAATTTTGTTGCCGGCGCTGCAGTACTACCAATAAAAGTTTCAGATTATTATGTTGGTAAACATTTTTTACAACTGTTTTTAAAAGAATTTAAGCCAAATATGAATGTTGTACACAATGTTTTATGTAAAAAAAAAAAAATTAAATAGAGTCGATGAAAAGATAAATGAAATATTTTAGGGTTAATTTGTTACTATTTTTCTTTTCTTAATTTTCGCTTCAACGTTGGCGTACGTTTATTGTGTTTACCAAAGCGACATCGCCGGCAGACAAATGTATTTTGTCGGTGCATCTCCTCTGGTTTATATATTGGATGTTTGAGCGATATGGATAGAAAATTTTGTTTTTTTTTCTACAAAATTTTAAAAATCTAGTAGCTATTGAAACAAAATGTAAACATTTTCACATTTGCTCAGGAGTTTATTATTTAATAAAATTCATTTTTATACTAATTTACGTAAAACCAAAAAAAAAATCTGACCCTATTTTTTTTGTTTATTTTTTCGTTTGTGTGAAGCCGCAGCCACACGAATGCAAATATCGACCAACGTTGGTATGTTATATGCTTGGCAAATATTGGTAAAATATGACAATTGATAAACTATTGTCTACACGATTTGTGAAATTTTTGATTTATCGAATGTACACCAATTTTGGTTTACACATTTTCAGATATAGATATTGGTCGCTAGATGTCACTATCGATGACAGCAGTTATATTTTTCACGAAAAGGTGGCGATTTTAATCAAAATTTGAGAATTAAGTCTTGACATTTGAAACCGATTTTTTATTTAAAAAATTATTAAATAATTTAGATAAAGGAATACATAATGTATATCGAGGGTGAAATTACAATGGTAAGTACAGCGCAAGTAATATTTTGTTGTGCCCAAATTAAAGCTATAGACAACAAAAAAAAACAAGGAAACGGAGTTGATGGATGGTGTCGCTTACTAAAAGTAGAGCAAGGTATATGCTAATTAAATGTGTAACCCATTTTCTGTACAAAATTTTATTTAAAATATGTATTTTATTACAGATATAGTGGATTAAATCTTCTTACAGATTTACGGCGTAAGCCTTTAGGCAAGTTTGAAAATGTGTCAGCTGTCCTCATCAGATTTTGAGATTTTGTTACAAAAAATTGGGCCATCGATTTGTAACGAAGATACAAACATGAAAACTGGAGATAGCTATAGCATAGCTTCTCTTTTCTATTTAAAATGTCACATCAAGTAATCACCAAAATTATTCCTGCGGTTTGTTTAGCATTAAACGAAACACTTGAGACGGAAGTAAAGGTAATAAAATTGTCGTACAATGTTTGCAGTACCATTGGTATTTTTTCTATATATGTAGATTAACCATAAATCATCCTAAATTTCAGGTGCCGAAGACAGCACAAGAATGGAAAATTATCGCAGAAGAATTTGATAGAAAGTGGAATTTTCCGCAATGTGTCGTTGAGCTTGACGGGAAGCACGTAATAATAGAAGCTCCAATTAATAGTGGTTCCGTATGCAACTATAAAATTAACTTTAGTATTGTCTTAATGGCCTTAGTTGATGCCCAATATAATTTTATTTATGCAGACGTAGAAGCCCCGGGAAGTTTCAGCGATGGTGGGGTTTTCCGTAATTCCACCTTATTTAAAAGGATGGAAAGAGAATACCTAGTGATGCCCAAAAACGGACCACTTCCCGGAATGGAAAAGTCTGTTCCATACGTGTTTGTGTCGGATGAAGCTTTTTCATTAGGCATAAACCATATGTTGGCCTGCACGTTAAATGAAGAATACAAACAATTTTTATTACCGGTTATCGAGAGGTGGCACAATAGCAGAAAATGCATTTGGCATAATGGCATCGGTATTTTGAATTTTTAGATCATCGAATTTATTAAATTCGCAAAAAGGGGCATTCATAACTATGACATATGTGCTATTACATAATTTTTTATGTAAGAGTAATTCTTCGAATAAATCATATGCAGCGCCAGGAGCGTTGGACAAAGATTAGGAAGGTCGAGGCGAATTTTTACCGGGCATGTGGCGCAATGATAACAAAAATATTAGTTCGTTTGTTCCGTTAAGAAGATTGGGTAGAAGATCACGAAATGAAGCAACAGTAATTCGCTGAATATTTGAATTTGCCGAATATTTTATGGATACTGAAGCCGTTGACCGGCAACATAAATTATCCGGAATCGATTAGACGAAATATAGTAGCCGTGTTTTATTAATCGAGCACTATCCGGCGCAGAAAAGGGAAATTTCTACT
Organism: Nephrotoma flavescens; assembly: GCA_932526605.1. NCBI lineage: Eukaryota > Metazoa > Arthropoda > Insecta > Diptera > Tipulidae > Nephrotoma > Nephrotoma flavescens. The sequence continues at coordinate 245,967,467 of OW052220.1, read as the reverse complement.
GCAGCTATTATTCACTGGTGTCGCTGTACCATAAAAATGAAAAATAAATGCATCCATAAAGCAAACATTTATCACCTGAAATATACTAATTGATATTTATTTTGGCGTGACGTTATAAACAAGAATTCATCTTACTGCGCTTTAAATTTTTATAGTAAGATTAAGTATCTTGCCATTCAGGGGTTTACAAAAAAACAGAAACCATTCAGGGGTTTACAAAATAAAGGCAATTTCAAATTTTCTAATTAAGTGGATAGCGCTCCCGATAGCGGCTCCCAATAAATAGGTAGAGGAAAATATATTTTATCGATTTTTAACTAGAACGTTGAATAAAAAATCATAGTTTAGCATGTGGCAAATGATAACAAAAATATGGTTTGATATCAAAGGGCCGATTGTCGAAGGGCCGAATGTGTCGAAGGGCCGAATGTCGAAGAGCCGAATGTGTCGAAGGGCCGAATGGGTCGAAGGGCCGATTTTTTTTTTTTTTTGTTTTTAGAAATATATTTTTTTTATTTAATTTAATTATTTTTTTTTATTTTTTGTACATATAACTATTATCAGAAGGCTAACATAAGGCCGAATGTCTCATATGGCGCATAAAAAAATTTTCCTTCACCAAAATGTATCGCTGACTGGATACGTAGAATTTCATGAATATCCAAAGATGAAAAATGTTTATGAAATTTATGTTTAATAAAAAAAATATTTAGAAAATATTCAACAAAACAACAAATTTAAAAAATTATGTTTCTAAAAACAAAAAAAATATATTCGGCCCTTCGACACATTCGGCCCTTCGACATTCGGCCCTTCGACATTCAGCCCTTTGTACCCATTCCAAAAATATTAGTTCCTTTATTCCATTACGAAGATTTTTTATGCGAGTCTATCATTTCTTGATAAATGTACTGTGGAGAAGGTAGAGGGCTATAACTGGCTGGAGTGATTCCGCCGGAATGTAAATCAGGAAAGGATTGGGATGAAGAAGATATGTGAAAATTATATGAAGATTCCTGTGTTGATATGGCCTTGAATGATTATTTTGATGGAATGATGAAACTGGGGTTGATAAGGAATTGGTAGTGGTATTAAATAGTTAACATTTTGAGAAAAGTTTGATTGTGATAAAGAAAGACAGCCATTGTTTTCTAAACCATTTCCGTGTTGGTCGTTACAATCAACGGTTTCTCGATACAAATTTTGCGGAATAAAATTTTTAAGTGGATTGCGATAATCTGACGAAAGATTATTATGAGGATGTGTTATTGTTGACACTGATGAAAGGCTGTTTTGAAGATTATTTGTAGTTTTTAGTTGAATTGGACAAATAAAAATTAGAGGAACGATTGGGTGTGGATGGTCTATGGGAATATGGCTTAGCCTGGGATATGTTAGAATTTTGACGAGTATACTATATGTTGATCGGGCGGCTTTCGATTGTTTAAAGGATTTGTATCAATTAGTTCGTTGCCTGATAATAATATATTATTCTCAATTTCCTTCATTTCAGCCTCAAACACAAAATTGTCAATTTAGCTTGTAACTCGTGTGGCTGCGGCTTTAGTTAGTATACAGTACGAGTCGCACGTAAATTTTGTGTTTATAGGCGAAGAGATAAGAAACAAACAAAAACGCATCATGTTCATCCACAGTGTGGAGTGGCACACTGACTGACAAAAATAATAAATCGAAAGCAGTATTTTTAATTTTCTGCATATGTTTGTATCAATATGTGTCGTTTGAACGATTATAATAAACAATTGCGAGAGTGTTCGAGTAGGGCGATGAAGGCCAAATTTAGGGAGAAATCATATAAGATGGTTCGGGCGGATTTGAAGTGGTAGATTACGCAAAGTAATCTAGATGATTGTCGGAACGTAATCTTTTGCGTAGATTACACAGCGATTTTTTCGAAAACCTAGACAATGTCGAAAACCAAGAAAATGAGAGATCAGAGAGGTAAAAAGAAAGCTTTTCGCTTTGTTTTTAAATTTTGATCTGGTAAATACCCTCACATCATGAAGAGACCCATTGAAAAGTTAGTGGAAACCTTTTCTATTGACGTAGGCATTTGGATGATTGCTTGGAGCAATAATGGGAATATGAGTACCATCTATATAGAACCAATGATTCCTTACACCAGATTTACAACTATTTCTATGTCACAAATAAATATAAAACTTATATAAATTATAATAATAATAATATGAACCTCTAAAATGATATTTTAATGTGTAGTACGATTTGGCAGCAAAACGTTCCCTCAGTGAAGGCCATTGTACGCTTCCTTTTTCAATATTTAAAGCCAGTAATATTATAGAAATATCATTTATGATATTCCAGGTTGTAGATTTGGCGACATTAAATCTATCCGTTATCGTCCTAAAAACAATTATTGTAATTTTTTGATTTTATATCAAAAATTACAGGTAACCCTCCAAGAACACGGTATTCGAAGTACACGGTTTCAAACAACACGATTTTCGTTATTCTCTTTTATTTTGTTTTATTTATATCGTAACAAAAAATAAAAAGTAAAACGTAACCTTTTTTTATTTTCCTTTTTTGTAGTTTCGAACAACACGGTTTTAAAGAAAACGGAACAAATTAATCGTGTTCTTGGAGGGTTTCCTGTACTTTTATTTACCTCGGAGAGGTTCTGGTTCCCAAAATACCATAAATTGAGAAGGATTTTCTTTTCAAGTAATACTTCCGGCCGACTTCGATGTATTTCTACTATTGCTGTCATGAGCTTGAATATTTAATCGTAAGATGGTAAAATTTCTTCAGAAAATTGTATATTTTTAAACAATTTTCTTCTTTACAGGTGCTTATAATATAATATTGTGTGTGTTTTATCTATTTCCGTCAATACTAATACATTTTGCTCCATTTTTATTTTCATTTGTACTTTTATATATTACTCGTATAATATAATTTTATTATTTTGACATTTCACAAGTCATCACTCCAGCTGAAATGTCAATCGGTTGTCTAATATTCAGTGGTCTTTACATATTTTCAGTACAGTGTATAAAAATCGGTAATAAGCCTTTTCATATAAAATATCAGATTTGTCCTCGGACACAATAAAATCCTTGCAGGTAAAAACGCGGTGAAAAATGTGTAGAGTTAAACAGAGACATCTATATTTTAATACGAAACATACCAATTTCACTAGCTAAACTGCGTACCGAAAATAAAGTTTAGCAGCGGAATTTTCATGATTTTTCAATTCCGAGGAACCGAATTTCAAGAAAAATCGTTCAGTGTACCCGGCTCCCTTTACTTAATTTTTGTTTTTGGCTCGAGCAATTTTTATAAATCTTCCACACTGCGATGGGTGTTAGTTTCGGGTGAATCCATTGACATGGTTCTCTGGTGGGGCCTAAGTCCAGTTTTGTAGTTTTTTCTGCTTGCCATATTTTTATAAAAATTGCTGAGGCGAGACGTCAACTGTGATGGGCCCAGAAAACGGAACTCGCATGATAAAAATTTGTGACGAGAGGATTTCAAATGCCAGGAATCTAATAAAATATTAATATCTTAATATATTGCGGTGATATGGGTTTTATAATACCAAAAATTTATTGCGGATGAGTACTGATATCAGGAAAATCCATTTTAGAGGCCATCCGTTGGGGCTCGGGTTCCATAAAAAAATTACCTCGAACAATTTTAAAAATTTTTGAAGCGGTGTTTTCGATTATCAGAATTCGATTCTGTTGGATTTATTTCTTTATTCAGGAAAATTATTGGTTGGACACGGGCTTTTGTTTAATAATTTATTTTGTTTAAACGATTTTAATTTAATTTCGAGGAAATGATAATGATGAGAAAAATCATGAATTTTTGCGAAAATCTAGAGGTACACAAAAGTATTTTGTCCTAAGATATTTCGAAGAAGTTACTTTCTCTGGGACGGGTGTGGATATATTACAAATCAAAAACACCAATCCAATTAACAAAAACAAAACAAAAACCAAAATTTCTGAAAAATCTTAAGTAATACTGGGTGATATATTCGTTTCGGACAATTGGCGAAATTTTTCAGAACTGAATATTTCACCTAGTGTTTCTCTAGATTTTCCAAAAAATTCATGGTTTTCAATTTGATTGGGTCTTGTACAAAGACTGTGTCCGAATTGTGTGATAAATATTTTTTATCACAAATATTCGATACTAATATGAAAAATTTTCACTTTCGATAATTTTTTTTTCAAGTTGCTGCCCGAATTCTGTGATAATTTGTTTTGTAAAAATTCCCCGCCTTAGTTTTAATTTTACTTGAAAATATTGAATTTAATCATTATACGATTAAGATTAAGTTATACATTCGATAATTTCCATCCGATTCATTAAATTATAACTTTTCTGTCAAAAATTACTTTGCCCATAGACTATGATAATTCCTGTGTCTTCGGTATTTTCACAATGTTTGTACTAAAAAATATTTATCACACAATTCGGACACAGTCAAAGTGAAAACGCCCATTTAAGATGCATGTATAGTTGTTTCTTATAAATGCCTTAGAGCAAAACACTTTTGTAATACATGCATACCACCCTGTATGGCATATACAATACTTTACATAAATTAGCATTTCCCAATAAGTTAAATTGCATTTACCAATAAATTAAATTAGCTTAAACTGCAATTAAATATTAATATTTCAATTAACAAAAAGTGATGACAAAAAAGGTAATTGTACGAGGTACAATGTACTGAAGAACGCTGACGGGTTTATTTGTATAAATCGAGCGTTCACCAAAATTATAAATATAAAAATGATTATAGAATTAGAGTTGAAGCAGAGCAGGTGTGAAGAATAAAAAATGTAAACTAAAGTGTAAATAAAGTAGAACTAAGTATGTTATAAATCCCGTGTCTTTTATTAATGAAGTGAATAAAAACCAATAGAAACTTTACATGGCGACCGTGGCAGGACACGGGATCCTTTAAACAAGTGCTTGAGAGAGTTAAAATGAATAATTCAAAAATAAAAGTGAAAAGTTCAACAAACGTAAAATTTTTTTAAAATGAATAATTCAGAAAATTAAAGTGAAAAGTTCGACAAACTAAAAACGTAAAACGTGAGCAGTTCAACAAACGTAAAATTTTTTCAATTAATTATTTGAAAATTTGAGAATCGGCATAATCAAAAAAAAAAAAACGACAATCATAATGGGGAATGGTGCTGCAAAAGAGCCGGAAACAGTGGTCAAGGAGAACATTATTTTAGACAACAATAACAGCAGCAAGGATACTTTACTTATACATATGACACTAATATATCACTAATAATAATATAAACTTTTATCGCGATTTTGAGGTATAAAACTTTAAAGGCACTTTGTAGGAAAACTCAAGTGTTTCACTGAATTGGGTCTAGTACAAAGTGAATAAACTCATTTTAGTCGTTGTTACCTCTTACAAATATCTTAGGACAAAGCACATTCATCTATAGAAGTTTTTTTTCTATTATATTTCTATTATATATATTACACCCAGTGTTCGTCCAGATTTCCCGAAAATTCAATATTTTTAATTGGGTTGGGTATACAATACGAAAACACCCATTTCAGCCGTACAGTAGCAAGATAAATCTATCAATATCTAAGGACCAAACACAATGCGATTTTGAAGGAATAGAATTTTTGAATATTAAACTTAGTATTATTTTCCGGAAAACTCTTTTTTTTAAGATGCAGATCTTCTCTATTTCAAAACTTATTCCACCGCGTCAATGTTGACATTTTGACAACATATGAGACCCGAAAAAATAAAAATCTAACCTAACTTTAAGGAAGGCAAATATTACACTTGTTTTTGACAGCTATAGGTCGGTATCCAGCTCGCGCTAAGATAAATTTTACATACAAATTTGACGTAAAATTTAGCTAGGGAAATAACAAAAAAATATTTAGGTCGCGATTTCGCAGATGCGGTACGCAGCTGCCGCGAAAATTTTGTAGTTATAGCATTCAAATATAGACTGCGCTAGTGAAAACTTTACAAACGTAGAACGATAAAATTGAAATAAATTTTGACAGAAGAAGTGGATACAAAAGTGGATACAGAAAATTTAAAAAATGGAAAACGAAATATTTTATTATTATTTTTAATATCAAATTATTTTTAATATCAAATTTGCTACAAAATATAATCCTCCTTCAGCATTCATAAATTAATCAAAATAGAGCAGATACACAGTTTCGTATTAACACAGCTAACCGCAAAATAAAAATAAAAGATTTGACATTTTGGATAACAAAAAAAATAAACTTATATTTTGAGCAAAAGTGCAAAAGTGGCGAACTTCATCGAATACTATGGTATTTTTCCAATGTTATTCATAAAGCATAAAGTCGCAAATCTGTTCTAAAGTTTTCCGGGAAAAATTTACACATTTGTTTTACATTTTCCACCTTAATTATAATTAGAATTATCAATAAATGGTTTAATTTTAAAAGAAATAACTCAAACCAAGGTCAAAGAAACAACACGAAAAATAAATTATCAGGCTGGTCAGCTTTAACCAAACGAGTGTTTTCTATGAAAAATGGGTTTCGGACCGTAGGTTAGGTTAGGTTAGGTTACAGTGGCTGCTATCGCACACTTAGGCCAGTAGTGGCCCATTGTGATACCACAGGATCCTATCTCCCCTTTACTCCTGCTGAAACCATCCAGAGCTACTTATGGATCGTAAAGTATCTCGCATTCCACAGCCCGCGAGTTGCGAAAGGCTGTCCATACTGTACACACCTAAATACTTATGCCTTCTGTATGATAGTTACACAACTATCCGGACACAAGCATAGGAAGTGATCTAACGTCTCTTCCACCTCTTCGTCTAAACAACTTCCACAAAAGTCATTCGTCTGTAGACCCAGCCTTCTTGCATGTTCCCCAAAAAGGCTGTGTCCTGTCAGTATCCCTATACGACCAATCCTACTTCTCGTTTTCCTAGGAATACTAGTGCTTTGGAGCGCCGCAGATCCAGTTTCGGCCAAACCTGTTTTGCTACCCTGCACGTCAGGGTGTTGGTCCACCTCTCATTTGTCAAGGCGATTGCCTTTTTACTGAGTGCCGATTTAAGCGCTGCTATAGGCCTCCTCAGACCGGCCCTTTCCGGCTGAATCTGGAGAGTCGTACCATACCTAGCTAGTTCGTCCGCTCTGCAGTTTCCCGTGATGTCCGAGTGACCAGGAACCTAGATTATCTGAATACTGAAATACTCGCTCATCTCATTAAGAGATGATCAGCAATCCAACGCCACCCGTGACTTCAGACAAACCGCCTCTAGCGATCTGACCGCCGCCTGACTGTCCACATAAATCGCAATATCCCTAACGGATACCACGTTGTGCTTCAACCATCTCCCAACTTCGCCTATCGCCACCACTTCAGCCTGGTACACGCTGCAGTAGTCAGGGAGACGCACAGAAATATTAACATTAAGCTTCTAACAGAAGACTCCGGCTCCTACTTTGCCGTCTAGCTTAGAACCGTCCGTGAAAAATTGCAGTGCCTCGTTTTCCAGTATTGATCCGTTCCTCCAGGATTCTCTCGAAGGACACATGGTCCGGAAAACTTTATCGAAGCACAACGTTGGTTTAATATAATCTAGATTCGCCAGTTCTTCCTTTAGCGATCTAACTATCGTTGAGTGTCCCGTCTGAAGACACTTCCACTGAGAGACAGCCAAGAGCCTTGTAGCCACATTGGCTGCCATCTGCTTACCAAAAAATTCGGTTGGAATAAGGTGGAACATAACCTCTAAAGCGCGTGTAGGTGTTGACCTGAGCGCCCCGCTTATAATCATGCAGGCCGTTCTTTGCACCTTCTCAATCATCAGTGTACCAGCTCTGGTTTTAGACCCCATCTCTTCCCTATGGCGTTCTTACACGAGTAAATGGCTACATTAGCCTTATTCACCCTTTCTACAATGTTAGGCTTCCAGCTTAGCTTACTGTCCAAGATTATGCCCAGAAATCTCGCTCTGTCAGCAAAAGCCAGTCTAATGCCGTTCATGGTAGGAGGACTAACTACCGGAATTTTATATTTCTTAGTAAATAGTACCAGCCTTGTCTTGGAGGGTTTAACCCCTAATCCACATTTGCTGGCCTATTTCGTAACGATCAGGAGTGCATTCTGCATAACATCCCTAATCGTATCCAGATATTTGCATCAGACAGCTATCGCTACATCATCCGCATACGCTACTACCCGTATCCCCTCTCCCTCCAGTTCCAAGAGCAATCCATTCATCACAACACTCCAAAGAAAGGGGGACATTACACCTCCTTGCGGGGTTCCTCTAACCACCCGCCTTCTAATGGTGGCCTCCCCCAGTTTCGAGGTAATAATCCTGCTTACCAGCATCTGATTTATCAACCTACATATGGGGTAATCCACGTTCCAAAATAGCAATCCTTCCATGATCGGCTCCGTTTTAACATTATTAAAGGCACCCTCAACGTCGAGAAATGCTACCATACAGAACTCTTGCGAGTAAATTGACTTCTCAATCATGCGTACTATATCGTGCAGATCTGTGTCCACCGACTTTCCCTTACAGTACGCATGCTGCGTTATTGCCCAACTCCTGGGCTCAATTTTTGATCGAATACCTATATCTACCAACCTTTCCAAGGTTTTCAATAGAAAGGATGATAGAGTTATATGTAGGTCTCAGATTCTTTGGATAGGCATGCGAGCTTTTTTCCGATTTCGGGATAAAGACCACTCTGACCGCCGTCCATTTTTTAGGAATATAGACCAGTTTTAGACATCTCATGAAAATACCTTCCAGCCAGGGAAAGATGACTGTTGAGTTCCTCTGGATCTCTGCTGGTATAATCCGATCCGGGCCCGCCGATTTATAAGGTTTAGACCCATTCAGCGCCCAACTCTATTAAAGGTTACTCGATTAGCTCCAGGCTCTGTCGAGTCTTCAAAGCTTCCCGGAAAATGGGTCGCGATGAGGAGCTCCAACGATTCCGCACTTGAAGTTGTCCATGACCCGTCTGGTCTAATTAAATAACTAGGACTGGTTGGGTTAGTAGATAGAATTTTCCTAAGGCGAGAAGTCTCAGAGACTTCCTCCATTCTACAACAGAAGAGTCTCCAAGACCCCCTTTGTGCCTTCCTCAACTCTTTTTTGTATTCTCTCAGGCCTTCCTTATAGGAATCCCAATCCCGATTTTCCCTGGTGTTCTTAGCCTTATTAAAGGCTGTCCTACACGCTCTCCGATAGGTTCCCAACTCCGTGGTCCACCATGTTGGTTTCTGCCTGCCCCTAGGTTTTATCAGGGGACACGCAGCATTAAATGACAGATTGCATGCTTTTGTGATAATATCAACCATGCCATCTAATTCCTCTCAGCGGCAGTAGTTCCTTCAACACCTGTCCGTATTTGTTCCAGTTTGTCCTTCTGGGATTCCTGAAGGATTTCCGGGTAACAGGTTTAATGTCGAGGTTATAAATTACATATCGATGATCAGAGAATAAGTGCTCTTTCGCCACTCTCCACCCTCTGATCATATGAAAGATCGTTTCTGACACAAAGGTGACATCTAAAACCTCCTGTCGATTTTTAACAATAAATGTCGGTTCTCGTCCAATATTACAAACTAAAAGGTTGGTATTTAATAAATAACCAAAAAATACCTCACTCCACTCGTTGATGTCTGTGCTTCCCCAGATTGTGTGATGCGCATTTACATCACATCCGAGTACAACACCTACCCTTCTTTGATCTGCTTCCCGGATCAGTTCCCCCAGGCTATCCGGTGGAACCTCCTTCCCGCGATCAATATAGGCTGAGGCTAACCATAGCTTTTCACAGCCAACCTCAGCGCTCACCGCTGTAACGTCTCCGCTACTAAATTGTGGAAGAAGAAAAATATTCAAATTATCTTTCGGTAAAATACAGGATCTGATCTTCTCAGAGTTGCTTGAGTATAGTAATTTATACCCTTTCATTCTGAGGCCACAGATCCTGTTATTGTTAATCCAAGGTTCTTGGATTAACACTAAATCATCATCTGACTTAGTCAGTCTGAGCACGAGAGCTGCCGAGGCAGCCTTCGTGTGATGTAGGTTTATTTGTACAATGCTAACCATTGTAATGGACCTTACTCACCTCCTCTTCCTGCACTCCCTGCATCACGATAGTGCCATCTATCTCTTTGTTCCGGAAGCTGTCTTCCTCTCGTCTAGAGCCTGACAGGATGTCCCCATCAGGCTCCAGAGAGAGGAGGCTACCTCCACTAACTATGCTCTCCAGAGCCGAAGCACTATTTTCCTGGCCGTCCTCAGCCCGCTTGACCGTCTCCTGCTGGGTCCGTTCGCCGTCACCCACAGGCTGGTCTTTCGCAGTTGTGTCGGTCTCGTCCTTTTTATATACTTTGAGAGTGATCGACCCGAACCCGAAGTTGATCACTCCCTTTAATTTTGCAAGGGAAGCCGCAGGGATTCTTTATTTCGAACCGTAAAATTATGATATAAATTAAAATTAGTTTTACAAACTATTTGTTAATACACGTTACAAATTTTGAACTTTTAAAAACAGATGTAGGTTTACATCGTCAATTCAGCACATTTTTGCCATCAATAGTTGAACAAGAATTTAATGTTATTTTTTAAATTGTTCATCCGGAAAATGACGTTTCGGATCGCATTGGATCGTATCGAGCTGAGGGAAGACTTTGTTTCAAACGTGCAGGAACATGCTCGAAAGGAACGTAAAGAAACAAAAGAATATTGATAAAATCGAAAAATGAACCAAAGCCTTTCTATATTAATGCTATGAAAGATTTATTGGAGGCTCCGGATAAGGAATGACCAGACAAAACTAGAAGATGAAAAAAACGAAGACGACCGACTAAAGAAACACAACAGGCAAAGGGCAGGCATCGGAAAAGGAAACAAATTGAAAAGAAACAAAACTTGGACAATGATTACCATGACTCAAAAGAAAAGATAAAACTTCAAATGAATATAACATTCAAGCCAAACAAGATACATGCAATGCGGTCAGTGCAGAAGATCAAACCATAAGATAACAGAAATTATTACTTAAATAAACAAAAATATATCATTTACGTGTTTTAACCGAATTGCGATATTTTGTATGGGTAATATGTCATTTGGTTACCCTAATCGAGAGCTATACGGCCCTGCTCACCCTTATATGCCTAAATTTTATTTTCCATTTTAAAATTATAGAAATAAAAATCAAACTGACAGATCTTCACTTCTCAAAGACAAGTATAGAGTCGTACTACGATATTATTAACAGAGCACCGTTTGTATATGCAGCTTGTATAGAACTAATTCGCCTTTCAAACGACAACGCACTTTCCTGGAAGAAATTTAGATATTAAATTCAACCTTTAAGTATGTTGTAAATATTTTTTATTTATTTCACTGTAAATAATTATTACTTATGTTTAATTTTATTTTACTTTAGTTGTTCAGTTAAATTTGTATTATATTGGTTTATCGCTAGCATCAAAAAAAACTTAGTTTAAGTTTTATTAACTTCGGTGTAGCGGTTAGGGCTGCAAATAGTAAAAATTGTTATTAGCGATTTTATTAAATTTCACCCGTATTAAACACACTTACGGCAATTCGAGCATTTGTATATTAACCAATGCAATATTCTTTACATCCCGCTTACCACGTCTAATGTCATTGCCTCTGGTTGATGTACCTATACCAACATCTCGTAAAACACGCTTGCCATGATCATTATCATTTGACACAACCGTATTTTCAACTAATTTTACTGATTCATTCCGAACCCCTTTATTTTTAACCGGTTCCGTTAACCGGTAGCCTAGAGTGCTTAATAACAAAATCACAATAAACAAATTCATTTTTCTAAAATTAAAAATACAAATTGGGACTTAGTAATGACGGCTTAGAATCAACTTAACGTATAAAAATTAATAGAGTTTCTGCTTTTCTGTCGAGATTATTTATGTATATTAATCCAATTCGTATTGTTTGAACCGAAGAACTGATTAAAATTTTAATTCTTTGCAAAAATTCTATTTACAAATTGTACAAATTAGTTCGACACCACAATCTTACTTTATTATTATGAACTTAGTAACATCATGTAATCATTTTAAAATTTCAAAATTTAATCTTTGTCCAAGGTTAATGATATTTTGAATTGAATCGAGCGAATAATTTGAAATTTATGTGCTGTCTATCATCAGACTTCGCTTTTGCGATACGTTTAATTGGTATATTATTGGAAATTCTCAGTGCGCAATACAACTGTATTTGAAGGGTCTCGAGTAAAACAGTTATTTATAATTTGTGCCGTTTTTAAATCAGCGATGATGACATCTTTGTGATCTTCGGGGTCGTATCAACATTTTAATTGTCATCTTTAATGAATTATCAAATAAAACATTTAGTTGCGTAAACAGTGACTCATTGCTACCAAGTGTGCTAATTTGTAAAGTTTCCGTACGAATTGTCACAAAAAAACAACCTTCCATAGAATCGTGCCCGACTGTTTTTGAAAAATTTATGAATTTAATTTTCTTCGGGTAAATTTCTAATCGTCGTCAACACATAATAACACAGCAAAAACTTGAATTGATTAAAGTAAGTGTATGCTCAATATGCTGTTCCCGTCTGCCGTTTCTCGAATAAGTACCATAAAGATCGTGATCCAATAGCGGAGAGTTTGCAGAGTGTGTTACCCGTCGAGCATGCTGACAGCATGGACTGAACGATGGACGATTTGTATGAAAACAATTATGTTTTGGGAGCTCGAGCGGTCCTCATGCAAAGAAAAACATTTCCAATATGTTCAGTTGAAGATGTCTCGTACCCAGTGCCTACGTCAGACATTCCAGAGTACCCAACTTCCTCTTTGAACTTTTAAAATTTTCAAGCCAAAAACCAGAGCTATTTGGTTACAGATTTACTCAGGTAATCTCGAGACAGGTTTGTCGTATTTGCAAGCGGAAACATCATGTAACATTACACTTCGATCCAAATAATGAAAATAACAGTTATGGTAAAAATGAAATGTCGGCCCTATCGACTAAAAAGACAGGGTCGAGTGTACATGTCGCTATAAAATCCGATAAAAATTCAACCAATTTATTTCAAAATTTTACCAGCAGCGGTTGTGTTAGTTGAATGAAGACAAGTGTCATCGAATGCGAAAATGTAAAGTTTTACTGGACTCCAGATCCCAGTCGTCTTTCGTGCTGAGATCAATATACGATGTCCATACAGCAGATATCATTTAAGATGTGCTTTTTATTAGAAATTTACCTACTCAACTTCTAACAATGAAGATTAGCATCGAACATCAAGATTTTATAAAAGATACGAACATGACCGATCGTTGCTTTGACACACCCGCTTCTATTGATTTTAAATTAGAGCTGGCAAATTTGAAAGCGGTACAACACGTTATTCTTAAATTAGACTGTGCTTGGATGGGTAATTTCAGTTCATCATTTGTACATGAAACAATTTCAGTGTGGAACAAACAGTAAAGAAATTTTGGAAATTGAGATTGAAAGGCAGCGCAAGAGGTATTTTGTAGTCAAGCGACCGTTTTAAGAAAGATATTGGCATATTAGGAGACTCATTACGACGAGCAGCAACAATTCAATTCCGATCACTCGAGCGTAAACGGACAAACAATCGTAAATTAGGTGTTGAATACATAACGAAATGAGGGGATATGTTAATTTGGGGCACATGATTGAAGTACCAGCAAAATATAATAATGGGGAAAATTATTATTTATCTGAGCATTCGGTATTAAATGAAATAAGTAGTACGACCAAAGTTCGAGTGGTGTTTGACGGATCAACCAAAACACAGCAGTGTTGTACCATTAAATTAAGTGAAATCTTATTAAGATTTCGTACTAATCAATATGCTTTTGTAACGAGTGTTGAAAAGATGTACCGGCACGTGATCGTATCGGAAGAATACTGAAAATTCCAATCAATTTTGAGGCAAGAAAATCCAGACGAGAAGTTGAAACATTACTCGAGTCACTTTTGGTCTGGCATGCTCAGCGTTCCTTGCCATCAGAACAAGAAACATATAATCAGCGATTTTACAACGTAGTCGACATTTTAACAGGCAGTAATAACATGGCGGAAGCTGTTATATTAAAAGAAAAGGTTACGAAAATACTATAGATAATATTTGAGGAAATGACAATCAGATATAAGCAGCTTGTATCAGATGAAGGACGACGAACCTGTGAGTGGCTTATGCAAAGTCAAAACATCTACAATGAAAACACTTACAATGGCATCCAATAAACGATACATTCTTCTTTAAAATTCACTTAGGAAAAACCGACTCAATTAATAAAAGAAAAATCCGGTCTTCTATCACTCTCCATCATCCGCTTTAGTTCAGTACAACGAATCTCGTTTAATGAAGATATTCAAAATATATGGCGATACAAAACTGTAATTAATAAATCGAGAGTTTTACCATTACCTCCATTTGTGGACGAAGGTGGTATTTTGCGAGTTGGTCTACTTTGACAGTAGTATTTGCTTCAACCCTTACTTCAGGCTATATTAGGCAGCAATATTGGCTTAACGGAAAAAGCAGAGTTCGAACTATTTAAGGGATTCGTTATTTGTACGATATATGCAGCTAAAACGGCCAACCAAATAATGGGAATTGTACCAGCAGCTAAGGTAACCCTGACGTGTAAGGAGAATTTCTGACCAATCTGCATTTCTGAATCAAGACAGCATCGAGTGGAACTTTATACTACCAATCACCTAACGTTGGTGGATTGGGGAAGGCCGCAGCGAAATTGATCAAAACTCATTTACTAAAGGCTACACAAAACGTCAACCTGGCACTCAACCCTTTAGCATATGTTAATTAACAGAATGGAATTAACGGAATCTATACCGTTGGCATGGAGTTTGTAAAGGACGAATTCACCTTTTAAGCTAAAAACATACCTGCGGCAATAAAAAAAAGCATTACACTCGCTCCCGAACTCGAAACCAATCAAATTTTGTGAAATGCTTTATGTCCCACCTATTAATTCCACTAATTCGAGTTCAATTTGTTTTAACTTCGTAAGTTGTTTTTATAAAACATTCTGTACGATATCATGGTATTTGTGTCGCACTCACTACTGCAATTCACTACTTGGTATTCAGCTGATTCTAAAAGTGATGAATTATGCCCGCTTCTATCAATTCAAGAACGTACTACATTTCGTTGAAATAATGGATCCCAGCAAAGCCAAATCTGTCGATAAATTCCATTTTGATACACAAATATTCTTCCACCTCATGTTGGAAGTAGATGCTTACAACATGAGATGGAAGAATAGTAGTGTATCGACGAACAAACTGTACTTTTTAAAGGCAGGTTAGCTATTAAACCATACGTCAAAGGGAAACCATGATCTTGGTGTATACAAATGTATATGCGTAATGTGAAAAGGGGCCTCCCATATGACTTCATAATTTATCAAGGTACATCAACCGGTTTCCCAGTATTACAAATCTCGGACCCACTCTGCTTTTCGATAATTATTTTTCATCCTATACGCGTTGTTCAAAATTCTTCAACAAAAAAAGATAAACGCCGTTGGAACAGCTCGAGCCATCCGATTTGTAAATCTGCCGTTTCTTGAAAACAAAGATGTAAAAAACAACCAAGAGGATTTTGTAACGGGGCTCGGAGTGTAAACGATAAAGTGGTCATGGTTAGATGGAATGATAATAAGCTGGGTTATTTCACATCGAATTTTATGGGTATTGGTACAAAACAACCGGTTCGAATATGAGATAAATCCAATAAAACCCACATGTTAGTAGATCAGCCTAAAATGGTCGGTCTTAACAACAAAAATATGGGAGTAGTGAATCAAGTAGATCAGCTAATGAGTTATTATCGCATTTTTTTAAAGTCGAAGAAATGGAGATTGAGAATTATATCGGATTTTATGGATCTTGCCGTGGTTTCAAATTGGATAGAATATAAAACCAATGTAAACTAAATAACGTCCATGCAAACAAAATTATGAATTTACTAAATTTTAAAATATATTTGGTACGAGCTCGTATTGAAAGGTGCACTAAACCACAAATACGACGTGGTAGGCTATCAAATAGCAAGGACTCCAGACAATGAAGCGAAACCGCAGTGAAGTACGACATTTAAAATATGACCGCATGTCAATAATTTGCCGCAACGGTATGATATCAAAGAGCCGAATGCCGGAGGGCCGAATGTCGAATGTTGAAGGGCGGAATGTTTCGAAGGGCCAAATGGGTCGAGGGGCCGATGTTTTTTCATTTTTTTTTATTATTGGAAATATATTTTTTTAATTTTTTATTTAATTTAATTATTTTTTTTTTAATTTTTGTACCATATAAGAAAGCTGACATAGGGCCGAATGTCTCAGGTGGCGCATGATACAATTTTTTTTCACCAAAATGTATCGCTGCTCATGAACATCCAAAGGCGAAAAATAGTAAAATACATAATTTCATTTATGTTTAATAAAAAAAATTACAAAAATATTCCATAAAACAACAAATTTAAAAAATTATATAGGGTTTTCCAATAAGAGTGATATGATTTCTTTAAAAAATACACACTAATTGTTAAGGAAATTGAAATGTTTTTTATTTAATGTGAAGTACTATCGATACAATTAAGTTCTGAATAAAACGTCATTCAAAAGGCCTCCACGACTTCTTCTTCAATAAAGAATTCGATGAACCCAATTTCCGAGCACTTTTTCCACTAAATCAAGTAATAAATAGCACGTTCAATACTGACTTGTAAAGCTTGAAGAGAGTTTGATTTATTGCTAAGGACCAATGACTTCAAATAACCCCACAAGAAATAGTCTAATGGTGTTAAATCACAACTTCTTGGAGGCCATTCAATATCACAATTTCTTGAAATAATCGAATCTCCAAACTTTTCTTGCAATAATTCTATTGTTGCACTTGCTGTGTGGAACGTAGCCCCGTCTTGTTGGAACTTAATGTTGTCAAAATCAACTTCTTCCAATTTTGGCCATAAAAAGTTGGTTATCATGGATCTATACCGATCTCCATTGACAGTAACGGTGTTACCAGCTTCACTTCGAAAAAATACGGACCGATGATTCCACCAGACCAAAAACCACACCAAACTGTCAATTTCGGTGAATGTAATGGTTTTTCTTAAATAATTTGTGGATTTTCTTCGCACCATAATCGACAGTTTTGTAGTAAATAAACAAAACTCAGCACCACTCAGATGAAAGTGAGCATCATCGGAGAAGATGATTTTCTTAAAAAAAACCAATATCGTTTTCAAGTTGTTCCAAGGCAAAATCATTAAATTCACGACGTTTGCGGTGGTCCAATGGCTTCAGTTCTTGAGTGAGAACAATTTTATACGAATGCAAACCCAAATCCTTTCTCAAAATCCGCCAGGTCGTGGTTTGAGGCAGTCCCAATTCTTGAGAACGTCTTGGAATCAACAAATTGCGGTCTTCAGCAACACTTGCCTGAAGGGCAGCAATATTTGTATGACTTGGACGATTATTACGACTATAAAATGGCAAAAGCGCACGAAAAGTTGCAATTGGAGAATGATTATTTTGATAATAAAACTGAATAATTTGTAAACGTTGTTCTTGCGTATATCTGACCATGATGAAATTGTAAACATTACTGAATGAAACAAAATGGCCGAAACGTCACTTAAAAATCATATCATTCGTATTGAAAAACCCTATATTTCTAAAAACAAAAACAAAAATCGGCCCTTCGACACATTCAACCCTTCGACATTCGGCCTTTTGAAATCCGGCCCTTTGTACCCATTCCGCCGTAATATGACCAAAAACCCAATAAAAATATTTTCACTGCCTTAAAAAAATCTCTTTGAATGTTATTTTCATCTATACGAGTATTGTGGCAATTTGTTCCAAATTCGGAACATCCTGAGGAGCCCTAACCCGGGGCCCGATATATTTTTTCTTGCATATTCAAACATATGCCCCAAATGTAACCCATAAAAACACAATTCAGCTTTTCTCATCAGCTATAGATAACATTCATAACTCAAAGGGTTAAATCCGATGTTAATCTAAAACATAATAAAAATTACAATTTGTATGCAATTGTTTACGAACACATTTATCGTACGGTTAGTTTAATCATTATTTAAAAAACGAAATTATTCTTAATGACGTGTTTGCCCTCCTTTAGACCCTATAACTACCTTTAATCTATTATTCATAGACGCAACCAACTTTTATGTGAATTCAGGCGGTACTCGGGCCCATTCAAACCTTATTTCATCTCGTAATGTCTCTTTGGAAGTAATACGTTATTTATGAAGCTGCCTCTCTAGATAATCCCACAGACGTTCAATAGGATTAAGATCAGGACTTTGTGAAAGAGGGCGTAATTGCTTGGGCGTGTTATACAGCAACCATTCTCGGACAACTAGCGCTGTGTTTTTGAGGTCGTTATCTTGCTGGAAAATCCAATTTTGCGCTACATGCTTAACCATTCCAGATTGAAATGCCCTTCTCCATGTATCAATTTGTGAATTCCAGACGTTTCTTCTTATTTACATCACTGATAAGTGCTTTTCTTCTGGGTTTTGTAGAGAAAAATCCGTGCTGGTTTAAAGTTATTTGAACCACCACTTCTTCCTTCTCACTAAGAACACGTGGGCGGCCAGTTCTTTTTAAATATAAACTTTATTTAACACTTCTTGTATTTTTAATAGTTTGCACAATGTACGAGAAGTAAAACTCAATTAATTAATCAATCTAATAGCTTTGATGACAAAGGAGATACTGAACTAAATCATCATACAACCATTGGAAAAAACAAAAGTTGCACCAATTTTAAAAGGTCGCTACGCCAGGGATGATAATGCTAAGCTATCAAAAGTACTGAATTTTAAGGAACGGAGTACTGAATTCAATTTAAAAGTACTTTCCTCACATTTACCTAGTTCACCAATAATTGTTTTCTAAGGCGCCAATAGTTGGATAAAAATCAACTTTAAAAGCGAATTCTTTTACGTTTTTGATGTAAATCAAATTTCCGATAGTTAAAAAGAATACGAAAAAAATTGATGTGTTTTTAGCGTAGTGTGCATAAACTCGAAAAGGATATAGACAACAATAACAAACCATTTTGAAAAAATTTCAAATGACGCGTTTGACGTATTTGACAATATTTACGGTTGACATATTATATGTATATAAATATGTGTATATGGTAGTTAAAATGGAAGAAAAAATCTACATTTCCATTTTATGATGTACATCAATTTTTTTTGCTGTTTTTTCCGCGAAAATGTGATTTACATCAAATAATTTTGATGTACATCAAAATGTTTGCCAGTTTTTTGTAAAAAGAAAACGCCATAAGTAAATTTTTCAATAAATTAATTTATTTTTCAAAAACTCTATGGCAAACTGATCGAAAAATCCGTACTAAAATCGATTTTTACCGTAGTAATTGAGTAACCCGTCTATTGGCCCAAAGTGTGCCAAACTTAAGCTAAATCGTTTACTACAGTAAAACCCGGTTTTAGGACAAATTTTTCGATAAATTTGCCATAGAGTTTTTGAAAAATAATTGAATTTACCGAAAAATTTACCTAAAATTGACTTTTACTTTAAGTTTGGCACACAACCTAAACAAGCAAAATTCCAGACAAACTCAATTCAATTTGTTTTGACGCACATCAAAACAGCATTTTACAGGAGCTAAAAGAAAAAAATCTTGCAATTCTTTCGTATTTGTGGGTAATTTGACTGGTTTATTTCAATATAAGGATAGGCTCATCAAGTTTTTATATATACAGAAAAATTAAAATGGTTCGTAATGGCGTTGAAAGAAGAAAATTTATTTATTACGAGTAACCCTTTTTAAAAGTAGTTACTAATTAGCATATACTTAGTGGGATAATAATGGCTGAGTGCCCATCGAGTTCTTAATTAGTTTCAACAAGATTATTAAATCAGCACCAATCCCAACGCTCGATTTTATTTGAGAAATAAAAAATATTACGAACTTTGTGCTTATTTCCATCTTAAAGTACGTCAAAGTTTTTCCGCAAAATCTACCGCAACCCAAAATGTATCCAATCGACATCCATTCTAACGATCACATAGGATTTCGAAATAAACTTTCAGTAAAAGATGAAAAAAGACTAACAAAAAATATAAAGATTAGATTAGGTTACCAAATGAAACGATTTGGCTGGTTGGTTCCACTCTCCTTCAATATTCTCCCTAAGTTTTTTTTTTAAATTTGACGCAGGTGACGAAGGTTTTACGCACTCCAGCTTATCACAGGCTTTTATCCCACGATTTGAAAAAGAATACCACTAGCAGCGTAAGTGTTAAAAAGCTCATCCCAGATTTTTCACTTTTATATCTCTTTTTCTACCAAAAAAAAAAAAATTGGCTCAATTTAAGTCAAAACCACTCAAATGTGTGAGCAAAAAAACAAAGTACGTAATGGCGGGCGTTTTTCATAAAAATGTTTGCTTGTTTTGAAGTACAACCAACACAATTGTGCGTATAGTTATAGTGTTTTTTTTCGAACGAAAATAAGTTTAACAGGGATAAACAAATGTGGAAGTTGGTTCAAAACACATACAAAAATAAATTTTTGACATGATTCGTTTACCTTACCCACACAGCTGTGTGGGCAAGCAGGAAAATATTTTAAAATATTAAGGGCAAAGCCGTAACTACTATGGCTGTAAATCTGAAAATTTGAAAGTGGACGAACATATATAAATAACATATGACAGGTTAAAAACACCCGGAACTCCTTTGGAAGGAATAAATTGTACCATTAAAATCTAAAGAGAGTCGACTGATTTTTCAGCAGGATTGTGTTCTGAATCCAGGGCTGTGCTGAAATATTTTAGCGTCTGGAGCGGTTCAGTGAAAAATGTGCCTTTTTTAATTAAAAACTAATATGTTTATTTTAGTATTTCAAACATATTCCAAACGCATTTTTTTATTACTTCTAAAATAACACTGGGTTAAATACATGTATAAATCAATTATTAAATAAAATTAAATCGGTAAAACAACTTTTTGAATTTAATGTTTATTTAAATTTGAAATCTTGAACAAGTTCATTATTTATAATCTAATGATGAACAAATATTGTTTTCTATTGGCATCATTGCTAATCCTACTAAGCGTTGATGTCCTGTTGACGACTTTAAATAATTTTTAATAATTTTAAGTTTGGAGAAACTCTGTTCTCTAGTAGCCACTCCTACTGGCAATGTTAGCATGATTCGCACTGCAATGGATAAATTACGGAAAACTGTTATCATTTTGGTTAGATATATGTAAGTGGTTTAGAACTTGTTTAGGTTCCATTTGAGATGGCTTCATAACCGTAAAACTAATTATTTCTTCACATAGTTCCATCAATACATGTTATCCTCATCAGTTAATACTGTTTCTAAATCCTTACACATTTTTAAAATATCCGAGCTGCTTTTAATTTTTAAATTAAATATATTGTAAAGAAATTTATATGTTGTAGATTGCGATTTCATTTGATCAAATCTGTCTGAAATTGAGTTAATGGCGGTGGTGAGAATGAAATTAAAGACATTAATTTTGAATTTATTTTGTGGATCTAAGAATGGTTGATCTTCGGATTCATAATCAAGCATCCTTTTCTGTTTTCTATGGCGAACAGTTGAAATTGCAGGAAACCGACATTCAATTTCAAAGGTTTCAGCAATTACTTTGGCTTCTTCGATTACTTTCAAAAAACATGAATCAGTTCGGTAACTTCTTAAAAAGTGAAGCAGCTCTTCCAACGCGCTAAATCACGCTAACACATTCAATTTTGGATTTTGCATTAATTTCGAAATACTGTTGACTTTCGATAGTATATCGTACCACAAAACGAGGCCAGGCCACATTAGAAGCTGGATCATTGATAGCTAAATTAAGAGAATGGCAGCTGCATGGTATAAATACAGCACTTGTAAGGTGCGGTTTTGTACTCCTGCACGTTTACCCTTCATATTGGCACCATTATCATAACCTTGTCTCCTTAAGTTTATGACAACAATTTTGCTCTCACGCAATTCATCAAGAATTATTTTTGTTAACGCTTCTTCGGATGTGTTGGTCACGGGAATTTGTATTATTTTTGTTTTGGTATTGCCTTTCAATTTATACGTTAATATTTTTTAAGTGTAAATAGATATAAATATAAAAAGATCGGCGCCTGGCGCACCGCGCGGCCCTGTCTGAACCTTTCTGGATGTCTCGAGCACAAGTGATAGGTTCCGATGGTCGTGGAAGTAATTTAAATGTGCGTGACACGAGAAACATATTTTTGCTTTGAGGGATGGGAAAGTTCTACTGCCAAAGGAATTAAAGGATTTGCAGATTTGTTGATTTTTGTAAGTTCTATACTCATATGGCTATCCACCGTACGAATGTGAAGTTTCGCTAATCATGGGAATTCCCGCTATGTAAATTTGAGTATCAGTTCCACGATGGGTACTCTACGATGGGTATTTCTATTAAAGGGTCCGCAGAATTATTATTGCCAGTAGTTTCGGTACTCTGTTGGCCAATCTATGATGAAACTTGAAATTCCGCCAACCGTGAAAATTCCCACTATTCCAATATTGGTGATATGGGGCATGTATTTGTTCCGTTGCAAAATAGCAAAATTCTACTGCCTAAAGGTTTAAACGGTCCGCAGATTTGTATAAGAGACTCCTTCGGTCATATATAAAAATTGCCATCTATAGATCTACCCATCTATATGACCCGCTATTCAACATATGAGGTAATGTGGCTATATATTTAATAATCCTGGTGGTCAGCGCTAACTCATGGCATTTGTTGAAATGTTCATATATCCCCATGTAAACGCTACAGTAGGAAATATGAAATGAAAAGTTAAATGTTTGAGTTCAAATCGTCAGGAACGGACCCAGTACATAAGGTAATGATAAATCGGGTGACATTTTAATAGAATGTTATCATCCATCCCAGACAAGTTTTCGTTGCTCAAATGAGTAGAACATCGTACAACTCTAACTCAGATTTGCATAGCGATTTACTTCCCTGAATAATTTGGGGATCAACCTTAAAGGTGCGCCGCACCACACCGTGTCAAGCCGCTTTTACGGATTGTCAAACACAACGTTTCCGCGCCGTTTCGTAAAATTGATCAAGCTAATCCTGCGTATAAAATTTACCTTCGATATTAATTTTTTTTTTAATTTTTTGCCGATAATCTATCTTTTCTTTTTAAATTCAAGTAATTTTTATGGGCTTTGTTATATAGAATATATTGAAGTCTAAAACTTGTCTAAATTAGCAGATTTGCGGACATTTTAAATTCATGAGCAGTAGAATTTTTTTTCATCGGTATACAAGAGCTTTTACCATGTCAAATTGATTTGGATTGTGGTGATACCCACGATCTGTGGAGTTTGTTACTTGGGTTCGAGATCGTTAGAAAGGAGTAGCATACAGTTTTATTCTCCAAAATATTGCTTTGTATGTGAATAGAAAGTGTGGGATTCCTCTTCGAGCTTCCTCTTCGAAAGAAACATGTTCCCCTTTGAATTAAAATATGTTTCTTTCGACAAATTTTGACGCAGGTATGCTAATTCACAAAACAGGAATTGTTGGATTTTCTGACACCAAATGCGGCAACTTTGCTAGTTGATGTAGCCTCAGAGATGAAAATGAGCTTCGTCAGAAAAAGAAAATTTTTCGGTATAAATACTCATTTTGCTCCACAGCCTAATTAGCGAACCGAGAACGTTGCGGGGGATCATTTTGCTTCATTTCCTGCACTAATTGAACTTTGCGCTCCTTTATACCGAGGTCTTTATAGAACTGCGTGAAATGTTCAATTCTTGAGCAAGTCACCATGATGTTGATGGACACATTCTGAGTAAAAGCTACAATGTTTTGTACGCACTGTAAATACACGGGCTGGTTTATTCAATAACAATCCAGTTTCACGAACTCGCTTTACAAATTGATCCACAAATTGCCTTGTAGGCATTTCATTTCTAATGAATTTTCCACGCATATTTCTTACAGTTTGGGTGAGTCTTCACCGCTTTGAAAGCAAGTTTTTAATATTTCTCAATTTTGTTCAAGCGTAATGCGACTCATTTCATAAACGTCAAACATTAAACTAATTTTCTGTCATAACACGAATAACGTGTGTTGCCACATTCGAAATACCGGTAGTTGAAATGACAAACGCTAGTTGGGTCACTGTTATTAGACGAAATCCAAAGGATTGCATTTTGTTATTCTTTTCTTCTACAAAAGTTGTCCCGTAAACGGATTTCGAGTGATAGTTTTTGAATTTTCTAAAAAGTACTAAAACGACAAGAAAGTATCTCAATACTTTTTATACAGTCCGAGTATCGAAAATAGTACTATAGTTTTTATTATTTTTTAGATTAAAACCGGTTTTATTAAAACGGATTAACAAATATTTTGGTTTCACTTTTATCTTTTTATTAATTTACAGCACCCTACGATTTCAGTTAGTTCAAAGGACAATTAAAGTATAAACAGAACAAGAGCGACAACGACAAGCGACATCGCCTGTCAAATTAGAATACACAGAAACCATATGCTGCTCACAGAACCAATGTCGGCGACGACGACGACATTATCGCCAAACTGTATTTAGAATCTATTTCTAATTTTGTCGCCAGCGCTGCAATGTTACCAACTGATTTTTATCTCTTTATGTTGGTAGTTACAAATTTTTGGCTGTCAATTTTTTCTTAACCTAAGTTTACGCACTACAATAAAAATCGCTCTGTTTATTTTTAATAAATCATCATGTCATTTGACGAAAAATTAATAGAGCTTGTAAGAGGAAAATCTATCATTTATGATTTAAAGCATCTACATTATCGACGGACCGATTTAAAAACAAAAATTTGGTGAGAAATTGCTTTTAACCTGAAATCGACAGGTTTACATCGTTATACAGAACGATTTTTAATTACATCGTTATACAGAAATTAAAAATATTTTATTTTCAAAATATTTCAGAACATGAATGTAAGACTCGATGGAAGAGTTTGCGAGATGTCTATCGGCGAGCTCGTCGCGAGGTGCCTAATTCAGGAGATCCTGCACCCAACCCAGATGATGTTGATATGCAAAAAAAAAAGTGGAAGTACTTCGATTTGATGAGTTTCTTGTACAACGTTGACGATCAAAGGCCGTAAGTTTAAATCACGCAATAGATTCCCATAAATAAATGAATAAAACTGTACATATTTTTAGCACAATTGGAAATTATCATAAAGAAAGTAGCGATAGTTACGACTTGTTTGAGAGCTCTATTGATTATACTGATGTTGGTGATAATAGTACCAGTTTAAGCCTTAATGACGTAATTGGTACATCTACACCAGCTAAACAAGCGAAAATGTCTGCATCATCGTCCAAAAATGATATACACACTAATTCTAAAAACTTTTTGGATATTGCGACTAAATCAATTAGTGAAATAGACGAACCAGCCAAAGCCACTACAACCTCTTTATTATTCTCATCATTGGCGATGAAAATACAAAACGCACAATTGCCTGTGGCAGTTGTTCATGAATTAGAGATGGATGTCTCTAACATTGTATATTCGAAACTACGGGAGTATTATGATGATTAGCATTTCGCACTAATCATTCCAACTGGTTATGATTTTTTTCTGAATTGAATTAATTATTGGCTGTTATTTTTTTTCGAAAAATAAATAAATAATTTGTTTTAAGTAAATTTATTTCCTTATTTTACAATGTACTGTAAAAGCAAGCGGTAATGCTACATCTTAATATGTTTTATGTTTTAAACAATTTCTTTCATAAAATTTTTTAAAGTGTCTCTCAATTCAAACGCTTCGCGAGTGCTGCGATTGCCTCGAAAAATACGGTGTTGCTGAAGTTCTTCGCCCTCATCACGCCAGCTTCCAGCAATGATAACTCCCTTGTCAATGAAGCTGAACTTGTCAATGAAGCTGAATACTCAAAAATATCAGTGGTACACGTACGAAAATAAAAACGAGCGTCCCATCAAGGTCATGGCAAGAGGGCTACATCCAACCTGTGAAATTAATTCAATAATGGAGGATCTAGAAAATAAAGGATTTAAAATCCTTGATGCCGTAAACATTATTAAAAAAGAGAGACGTAGCGGAGAGAACCGACTAGAAGCGGTTTCAAAAAGAGGGCTTCCCCTGTTCATGCTAACGTTTGATAAATCCGAGAAAATAGAAAACATTTACAACATAACTGGCATACTCAACATGCGAGTAAAGATCGAAGCTGTTAAAAGAGGCAGTACAAGAATAGTACAATGTAAAAAATGCCAAGGCTTTAACCATACGCAACGATATTGCGCGCGCGATCCAAGATGTGTGAAATGTGCTGAAAAGCACCCAACACAAACTTGCAAACTATCAAAAGAAGAACCAGCAAAATGTATAAATTGTAATGGGCAGCATCCAGCCAGCTACCGAGGATGTGAGGTTGCCAAGCAGCTACAAAAAATGAGGGATCAGGCACGCAAACCCCCTCTAAATCATCCAAACAAGAATCGAGCAAGAAACGAATCATCTATGCGTAGGGAGAATTATACATATGCACAGGCCGCTTCAAATTCGAAAGAAAATGAGGCAAACGGTACCGAAAATTTCAAAAACACTGTCCAAGCAATTCTAAATAGCCTTGAGGAACAGAATAAACTAAATAAGTTAATTCTGAATCGACTTAACCTGCTGGAAATACCAAGTTCCAAAATAGTTAAAAATAAATAATGTCTGCAATACCTAGTTCAACTCATAATTGCGGAACAGAAACCAGACATCGAAACTACTCATTAAGAATAGCCATATGGAATGCAAACGGATTAACACAACACCTAGAAGAATTAGAACTCTTTCTAAATACAGAGAAAATTGATATATGCTTAATATCAGAAACACATTTTACCAGCAGCTCCTATGTATCAATCCGGAGATATACTTGTTACCATACCACACACCCTGCAGAACGAGCAAGAGGAGGGTCAGCTATATTTATTAGGGATAATATCAAACATCATGAAGAATTAAAAATAGAAAAAGAATCCATGCAAGTAACCACCGTGACGGTTAAATTTGGTCATCACAAAACCTGTAATATATCTGCAATATATTGCCCCCCACGGTATAACCTAAAAAAAGAAGACTACATTAATCTGTTCCAGAAATTAGGAAGTAACTTCATTGTCGGAGGTGATTTTAATGCAAAAAATACCTTCTGGGGTTCAAGATTAACCTCTCCAAAAGGCAAGGAATTACTTGCAGCTGGCCAATACTCAAACTGTGAATTTTACTCAGGAGGGAAACCAACGTACTGGCCAACAGATCCTAACAAAATCCCAGACCTAATAGATTTCTACATCACTAAAGGCATATCGGAACGCTACATCTTCTTAGAAAATGATGAAAGTCTAATATCTGATCATTCTCCTGTTATTATGACGGTTAGTGAAAATGTAATAGAAAAAACAAATTCACCACAACTAACAAACAACAAAACAAATTGGGAATTGTTTAAGCAGTTAGTGGAGGAAAAAATAGAACTTCAAGTGCCAATCAAAAGTGAATATGAAATAGAAGAGGAACTAGACCGGCTCCTTGATGTCATACAATGGACTGCTTGGGAATGCACCCCCAAATTATCATCCAGGAAAGAAAACGCCATTATTTACCCAATAGAAGTAAGAGAATTAGTGCAGGAAAAACGAAAAGCCCGAAAGAAATGGCAGAATACACGTGCGCCGCAAGATAAAACCACCTTAAACAACTTGTGCATCAAACTTAAGGTACTCATAAAAGCAGTGAAAAATGAAACAATTGGAAAATATCTCTGTTCTCTAGCCCCAACTAAAGATACCGACTATTCCCTCTGGAAAGCAACAAAAGGGTTAAAACGACCAAAAACGCAGATCCCCCCAATCAAAACAAACGATGGGAACTGGGCTAGAAGTGCGAAAGATAAAGCTGACCTGTTTGCTGAACATCTTGAAGAAACATTTCAACCTCTAGGTCGGCAGACCAGTTACGAAAACACTACTGATACGCCCAGAATATCTGATTTCGAAGATATCAGGCCTGTAACATTGAAAGAACTAAAAGCTGAAATTAAGAACATAAAAACAAAGAAAGCTCCTGGTTACGATCTGATAACAGGGCAAATAATAAAGGAGCTGCCTGAAAAAGGGACCCGTAAATTAC
This sequence comes from Nephrotoma flavescens, assembly GCA_932526605.1. NCBI lineage: Eukaryota > Metazoa > Arthropoda > Insecta > Diptera > Tipulidae > Nephrotoma > Nephrotoma flavescens. The sequence continues at coordinate 245,939,119 of OW052220.1, read as the reverse complement.
TGCACATAATCAATGCGATCATCAGGAAAAAACATGTGCCAATGCAGTGGAAAGTAGCAGAAGTAATAATGATTCCGAAACCGGGCAAGCCACCGAATGATAGAAAATCTTATCGGCCAATTTCACTTCTACCAACACTAGCGAAATTGTTTGAGAGGCTGTTGCTCAAAAGATTGAAAATAACCATAGAACAACGAAACCTTATCCCAGAATATCAGTTTGGTTTCAGAGAGAAACACTCAACTATTGAGCAGGTTCACAGGCTTACAGATGTCATTGAGAATACATTAGAAAGGAAAAAGGTTTGCTCTGGTATCTTCTTAGATGTGGCACAGGCCTTCGATAAGGTATGGCACAGAGGTTTACTCTTTAAACTACATAGAGATTTACCAAAACAATATTACATGATTTTAAAATCATATATAGAGAATCGCCACTTTCGGGTGAAATATGAAGATGAATACTCCGAGCTAAAAAAGATCTCGGCAGGAGTCCCTCAGGGTAGTGTTTTGGGACCAATTCTTTACCTACTCTACACCAGAGATTTACCTCATTTAAACGATGTTACCGTTGCAACATTTGCTGATGACACTGCAGTTCTCTCAGTAGGAGACACTATCGAGGAATCGACAACGAAACTTCAAGAAGCATGTGACAAAATCATAAAATGGACAAAAAAGTGGCGAATCGGGCTCAATGAATCGAAATCCACGCATGTGAATTTTACTAATCTAAAAGTCAGTTACAAACCTGTAATCATTAACGGTCAGCAGATTCCGTATGCAAATAAGGCTAAATATCTAGGGATGACCTTAGATACCAGGCTCAGATGGAAAGAGCACGTTAAAAAGAAAAAAGAAGAACTTAATATCAAATATCGAAAAATGTATTGGCTGCTCGGGAAAAACTCGGAATTGTCAACCGAAAATAAATTGCTATTATATCAACAGGTGCTAAAGCCTGTATGGACTTACGGAATACAGCTCTGGGGCTGTACAAAGAAAACCAACACTAAAATAATACAAACTTTTCAAAACAAAGTGCTACGTGGTATAGTTAACGCTCCGTGGTACATTAGGAATGATGACCTTCATCGGGATCTAAATATCCCGACGGTCCAAGAAGAAATAAAAAAACTTGCAGTAATACATGGACAACGTATTTATCAACACGTAAATGAAGAGCTTCGTGGTATGTTGGACACCTCCCATGCAGTAAGACGATTGCAGAGAACGAAACCAATTGATTTAATGGATTAAGGACACCAAAGCAAAGACTACTACTACAGTAAATAACCTATAAATGGAGCCGGCCAATGGGCGTCTTCTCATTCACAAGTGACTAAATTAAGAAAGAAAAATTACTAGATGAATTGTATTCAGTTGTAATAATTTAAATAAATAAAAAAAAAAAAAAAAAAAAAAAAAACTCCCTGTTGTTCATGATCTACGTACTCTGCTGGACAATACAACTCGCTCTTTTGTAAAATTAAAAAATTGTGCATGACGACGGTGGCCAGTATAATTTTTTCACAATTTTTTGGATGGAGATTTAATGAAGTGCCAAGAATTCGCCACCTATTTGCGAGTATACCGAAAGTATTTTCTATACGTATTCTTGCGCATGAGAGTTTTTTATTAAAGCATTCTTTATCGGCCGATAGACATTTCCCCGGAAATGGGCGTATTAAATTACGTTTTAATGGGAAAGCAGCATCACCGACAAAATAAAAAGGAAAATCGATCACGGAATTTGGTAGCATTCTACTCTGAGGGATCACTAATGAGCCATCTGCCAATTGTTTGCCAAAACCACTATTTTTAAATATTCCGGAGTCGCTCTGACTTCCATAAGCTCCGACGTCGATCGCTGTGAATGAATAATTAGAATCGCATACAGCTAACAGAACGAGGCTATGATGCCCCTTATAATTGTAATATAAGGATCCGCTTTTAGGAGGGCATTTCACGTTAACGTGTTTGCCATCTAGAGCACCTATGCAATTTAGCATTCCAGTCTTTATTTCAAAATCATCTGCAATTTTGATCCATTCCAACAAATTCGGTTTTGCTAAGTAAATTTCATTAAGGCCCCATATAGCGTCGCAGGTCTCTAGGATTATCTCGCGTACCGTCGTAACTCCCATTTTAAAGCTCCAAGCTAAAACTTGCATTGAACAACCATGCGCAAGATACCTTGAAGGAGAGGAATTTTAGTAAGAAAATGAATTTTTTAAAATTTTACAATGTTACTTACATTAGTGTAAGAGCTAACCTAGATTCGTCGCTTATTGGTTTCCGATGGGAGTACTTCTGCAAACGAGTACTGAGAAGGTTTAGCAAAAGCTTAAAGTGATTGATACTCATCCTGGTAGCCTTTTGGAAATGTTCCGGATCATTTGGTTCATTTGCAGGAAGCCTTTGCGGAAATAGCCATGTTGATCTCGGCTCAAATTCACTTTTCTGACCAACCAACGCCTACGACACACAATTAATTTGTAATATTCATAACATAAAAGAACAATATAAATTGTTTTAACTAATTTTATTAATTTTACTAAGTCCATGTTGCTGTACGTGATATTTAAGGTTAAGTTATTGTTTTTTATTCTGTTGTGTCGTCGATCGCTGGTGCTCTTTGTGTTTACTAAGGCGACATCGCCGGCAGACAAATGTATTTTATCGATGTATCTTGTCGCTGTATCTTTGGTTCTGTTTATACCTATAGGAAATTCATTTTTAAAGCGTATACGTAAAGCGTAATCGAGTGTATGTGGAAGGCATTAGACATTAAATTCAACCTTTAAATATGTTGTATAATATTTTTTATTTATTTCACTATCAATAATTACGTTTACTTTAGTTTTAATAAGTAGTAATAGTATTTTTAATAATTGCGATGCATGTCCTTAACACCGCTGCTATAAGAAACTGGGTGACTTCCGACAAGATCTCTAGTGCCGTAAGGAACTGAGTTTAGATGAATATTATACTATTGGAATTGTCTTTATATGGCTGTAAATAGAAAAGATTTAAATAAACGATTTTGTTACATCACTCCCGTAATACATATACTTACACTGATTCAAACATTCGTGTATTATTAACCCATGGAATACTCCTTAAATCACGCTTACCTCGTATATAGTCAGAGCCTATGTCTGTCATACCTATAGTACTTTCTGGCAAATCTTGAACGCGTGGATCATCATACTCTGGCACATCAAAATCAAATGGTTCATACTGAACATCTCTTTTTTTAACCGGCACTGAGCTAACAGTCAGAGCGCTTAAACACAAAATCATAACAAACAAATTCATTCTTTTTTTAATTTAAAAATCGAAATTGGGCCTTAGTAATGACGGCTTAGAATCAACGTAACAAATGAAATTCAATAGAATTAAGTTTCTGCTTAAGTAGTTTCTAAAGCTCCTTTATTTCGTTTTATATTAAGCTGTCTTCTGATAATTATGATATCGTTGATTTGAACTTAGGCTGGGTTTATTTATTTAATCCAACTCGTATTGTTTGAACCGCAGGACTGATTAAATTGGGAAGAAATGGAAAAAATGGGTGTTTATATTGAATAATTTGGGAGGAAATCCCAGTGCGCAAAACAACTTTTTTTTTACCGGACTCGCATAAAACAGTTATTTATAATTTGTGGTGTTTTATTAGCCGGCACGCGATAAGGAAACATCATTGTGCAATAATCATTTTAAATAATTCAGTTTTTAAATCAGTGATGATGCGATCTATTTGATCTTCGTATCTTGGGGTCGTATTAAAATTTAAATTGTCATCGTTAATGAAATATCAAATTAAATATTCATAGCTGTAAACAGTGACTCATTGCTATCAAGTGTGCTAATTTGTAAAATTTCCAAGCGGATTATCACAAAAAACTGACGTTTCATAAAATCGTGCCCGATTGTTTATGAAAAATTAGTGAATTTAATTTTCTTCTGGTAGGATTCAAATCGTCGTCAACAAAGGATAGCGTAGCAAAAAACATTAAATTCAATTTTTCTAAAAAGATTTCATCGAGATGTAAATAATAAATTTGTTCAAACAATTAAATTTTCCATCGCCAGATATATGCTTAAATAAAACTCGTTTATTTAAAATAAACAGGTAGCATATTTTAAAGTTCCAATAACGGACCACCGTAAAGTTTATACCAAACGGATTGGTACCTTAAGATTTTTCAGTAGAACATATTCGGTTTGACCCAGTGCAGAGCTTCTACCAAAAGGTCGCAATAGATTTTTTTAAATAAAACACGTTCACGGTGAATGACCAATAACAGGACATCGTAGAGTTTGTACCAAAATTACTTTATATACTGATAACACCTACGGACAAACTTTTTAATGACATCAGTGGCATTCCAAAAAACGGATGGACGTCGGGAGATATTTGAGTAGAATTTATTCAGTGCACTCATGGTGTCTGAGTGGAATACGTTTAAAAAATGCTAGATTGACTGAAATAGTAATTTTTCGAATACAATTCACATTGCAAAATATATATGTCTATATAGGCCTTAAATTGTTTGATTGTCTGATTCTGCGCCCGAGAATTAAAGTTTTCTAAATAAGCGTTGCGAGTATTACAATCAGTGTAGTGCAGCTACGAAATCCAAACAAAATTTTCTGTTACCTCCATCTAACGTTCACATTTGATAAAAGGAACAATGTATATTTTCATTATACTTAATTATCAATCGAGTATGCAACAATTTTACGCTCGCTGACCCGGCGAACCTCTTTCCGCCCCAAACTACTTCGATCCGAGCAAATACTTTTGTCCTTTACGAAAATTTATTTTGACGAAAGAACAAATCAAACAACTCAGCTCAATTCTCAATAGACGATTGAGTTGAATGGCCATTCCGTTCAATTTTACATCGAATTCAACACTGAAGGCAGGTTTATGGTTGCATTCGTTCGCTCGGTCATTTTTTCGACCAATCATCTATTGTGGAAAAATCCAGAAGAAAAAAATCGTAATTTTTTAGCAATATGGTTCAGGCATCTATCGAAATTTAAGTTGTTTTTTGGATTTTTTCTCTCATTGTTGAAATGAATTGGAGTCAGTTGGAATTCAAAATAATTCAGTATATTTTGTTCGAGTGGAATTAAATGCAATCAATACAATGCATTGTGGTGTGGTAAACAATATTTTTCGGGTTTTTGTCCGGCGCGTAAATGAGTAAACGAAGATGGTTTACCAACTTTCGAACACGCAACGTACAACTGACCATGAGAAAAACACGGAAATTCCAGATTTATTCCGCACACTCCCAACGATTGGCCTTGCGATTTGCTAATCGTCATATCGAACGCGAAACGAACGGGGAACTGAATGCGCTTGAAGTCGAACGGAATGTCAGTTGGAATCAAAGTTGGATCATCCTCTCCTTTGAATTTGCCCTTAATGATCCTCGCTTGAATCACGTTGTTCAGATAAAGGTAAATCAAGCGCATTCAAAAACTCAGTCGAATAGTTGGTTGCGTCGTCGTGTTCTTAACACAGTCAACGGATTTGTAATAATGCATTTCCCCAGCGATTTGGTTTTGAATCAAGTAATTCAGACTTGTCTACATCCTTGATCTCCGAGCCAATCGTGATTCATAAATAATATCGGCGGATGTCCGGAAACACTTTCGTGATAAGCTCTTCCTCCGATGTCTTGAACATGCAATAGTTCGAGGGAAACGAAATCAATCCTGTCAAAACATCAATAGGAATTTGACCATTGCTAAGCGCCAACGGTTGTTTGGGAAAATCAGCAATTGATGAGTCGTTCTGTAATACAACCCTCATGTTCGTGGTCAACATGTGTTTAGTTCATCTTCAGCGGTTGTTCTCGGAATGACAGGTAGCGTTTGACGAAAATCGCCGGCCAGCAGAATCATCGCTCCACAAAACGGCTTGAGTCACTTCGTAAATCCTTCATCGTTCGATTGAATGCTTCCAGCGCCTTTATGTGGCATGCTTTATGTGACATTGTGCACTCGTCCCAGTTGATGATTTTGCATTCTTCCAATACCTTTTCATCGGCAAATTCAACGCAGAATGTGCCGACCGGCTGCCGTCTAGCAATATGGCTGCAATTCCCGATGATGCAACAACTAACGCTATTTGAGATCTCGAATAAATTGTGGTCAAAATCAATATAAATGAAGGTTTTATCTGTTCCACCGGGAGCATCGAGGAAGAATATTCCGCTGTTTCCTTATTCGTCAACTGCCTTCATTAAGGCGTCGTACACGTTCTTTTGCTGTGCATTCAAAAGCGGGACATTCGTTTGTACTATTTGGCTCATTGAATCTCGATCGTACACTTGCGCTCGTGTAATTCAAATAGCTGCCGCACAAGTCTTCGATCATGATCAAAGCTTCGTTACGTATCTCTCGATGTTGCAGTGTGAACTCGATGCAAAATGTCATCGGCCATCCCGTCCTTGTATTTGTTCTACAATTCCAATGCTTTCGATGGATGAGACGTCGCCATGATGATCGCGAACAATGTACGAATTTGATTTCCCGGTGCAGAAACAGTGGCATCGGCGAGTGAAGAGTACCAATGTGAGCCGTTTTCCTGCAAACTCAGACGTTGGCAAGCTTCTTGATAAGTGATGCACAACATATCATCTATATAGTACGAAGCAATTCGAACGAAGTAGGACCAAGAACATGGAACAAAAGCAAATGAAGATAGAAGCCTTCGTCTTGTCGTGGATGAACGGTGTACACACGGCCAATCGCATCAGTCGAATACACATCGACGTATCCTGCAACAGGTTGGCCTTTCTTTTGTTGTTGAAACGTTTTCGACGACTGGTTCGAAGTATAATAGCGTGGTACTTCCCAGGAAAGCAATGTTCGTGCGCACAGATTGCTTTGGCAAACTTTGAAGAAATCCGCGAGTGTTGTAGCTGGTCATCATTCTGCTCGTTGTACTACATTAGCTTCCGTGAAATAGACACGTTGTCCGTTCTCAAAGTGCAACCACAAATGTCGAACAGTGGGGTGACGCTCGTGTAATGCAAATGAGAAAATACGCCAAATCGCCTAATTGCAACTGACATAACGGCTCAATTGGAATCGTGACACATTGTCATTTGCATTCAAAGCAGCAATGCCAAACACTGCCAGGTCGCTACCTTTGTTTACTTATTTGCAAACATAAATTTAACGAACTTAATCTAGTTACAGCACGTTACGGAAGCTTGAAATATAGTAGATAACCGTCGTTTCCACTAATTGGTTATGCCAGCAATGGACGCGGATCTTGTTTTGTGCATTTCTCATCAGCTACACACGGTAAATCTGAATTGTGATCTCCGCACGGACCATGAATCGTGTTTGCAACTACAGCGAACAACTCCGGGTCTGCTTCTGGGTCTGGTATTTTGGCGCTAATGATTGAATCTATTTGATCTGGTCTGATTTTCTCAATTAACCACATTAGAATGTATGTATGTGGTAATCTACGCTTCTGCTACTCTACTGATTAAATCCAACAACGTGGCTGTCCGAAAACTATCTGTTTAACGATGAAATCTATAGCGGATAGTTTCTTCAACTGTAAGAAACTTCGCAAAATTATTCTCAACGGACAATCCTCCGTTCACATAACAGATACTGTGAACAACACCAACTTAACTTGTTCACATCCGTTTTCTTCTAGCATCGCCCTTGATCATGCAATTATCATGATCCAGCGGCGCACATGATGCAGTGAACACCACCACCATATCCCATTTCGTTTTCTTGCATGGATCATGCAACTTCCATGATCCATTATTAGTTAGCAAAAAATCCATTATAAGTCTATTCCGGTAATTTCAGGCACAAATCTGGCTGTCCGTAATGCCGCACATATGTACGTCATAGCATCTTGCGCATATTCATGCATATGCCGTGGGCTGCTAACATATGTGGCATCGCGCAGATGAATGTACTGCTCGGATAGTAATTTTGATTGATTAAAGCGAGTGAAATTTAAACGTTCCGTTTTAATCTTGACATACTTATCAACGCAATCTCTCATATCAACCATCTCCTGGCAATTGCGAATACAACACAAAATGATTGAGCCTAATCGGTTCAGGAATTCTCAAAAGATGCACTAGAAAAAAAAATCAATTTTCTTCGGGTTTTTCCGGAAGCTTCAAGGTTGTCTACTCAGATTTTCCACTTTTTCTCTTCTAAAAGATCATCTGGATCGAAAACGTGCGAAATCCTGCACAAAAACATAATTATTCGATTTTCCAAATTTTCCGACTTCGCAAAATTTTCTTTCATCCATGTCATGTCAATAACGAACACAACAACAAAAATCAGCCATGCCAAAGGGCACACCATTTAAGATTGCGAGCTCAATTCGAGCAAGAAGATTACGAGCAAATTTCAGGATCAGTGAGATGAGAGGATTTTAGCTTTTTAAACAGACATCACAGAATTGAATCTAAAATTGCAAAGTAATGTAAAACTGATATACTAACTGCATGCCTTTGAACTCCAAATACTCGTATAAAAAATTAAATAAGGTGATCTCGCTCATTTTTGCTTTAATCGTTCGTAAATGGCACGAAACAAACCGCGTCTGCCATTTAACTAAAATTTAAAAACTGAATTAAGATTCATCAATTTAAACACTGGGAGTAGAAGTTAAAAATATGTAGATCGTACAATCAGTACTGACGGAATTACAAGAAATTGTCGAAGTTGACGCAACCACGTAAAAATTAGTAGATGACACGTAAACGCCCATCTCTGCCTACTGGTGGCTTCATAAAATACACAGCAATTTAAAAGAAACCAACAGTGATTTTATTTCAACAAAAACATCATATACATAATTGCTACAGTTTACTAAATTACAGAGTGTATGGAGGGACGAATTTACCTGTTAAACGTCAAAATGGAAAATTGACTCTATGAGGTAAATATTTAGATATATTCTTCACAATTGACGAATAGTTGCGCCATTTTGAACTCGCACTTTCCTGGAAGTATGTTTTTACTGTTTTTTATTTATTTCACTGTCAACTATTATTATTTAATTAATTAATTAACTTGGTTAAAAATGTAACTGATCTAGGGATGTGTGCCATAGATCAGTTAAATTTGTATTATATTGGTTTATTAATTATAGACAAGTGTTTTAATAATTGCGATGCATGGCCTAAACACTGCTGCTATAAGAGACTGGGTGACTTTTTGAAAGATCGCTAGCGCCAAAACGGAACTGAGTTTAGATTAATATTATCATCGATGTAGCGCTTAGGGCTGTAAATAGTAAAAATTGTTATTAGTGATTTTATTACACCTCCCCCGTTATTAAACACACTTACAGTGATTCGAGCATTTGTTCAGCATTCTTTAAACTACGCTTACCACGTACATTGTCGTAACCTTTGGTTGGTTCACCTATAATAACTTGTCGCAAAACACGCTTGCCATGATCATTATGATTTGACGCAACATTATTTTCAACTAATTTCACTGGTTCGTTCTGAACCCGTTTATTGTCGACGACTAATGAGCTAACAGCCAGAGCGCTTAATAACAAAATCATAACAAACAAATTCATTTTTATAAAATTAAAAATATCAATTGGGTCTTAGTAATGACGGTTTAGAATCAACTTAGCGTATGAAAATTAATAGAATTGAGTTCCTGCTTTTCTGCTGAGTTTATTTATGTATACTAATCCAATTCGTATTTTTTGAACTGATTAAAATTTTAAATTTTTGCAAAAAATTTATTTACAAATTGTACAAATTGGTTCGACACTATAACCTTAGTTTATATGTATGTTTGGCATACGTGGAAATTCCCAGTGCGCAAAACAACTTTATTTGAACGACCTCGAGTATACCACGGTTATTTGTATTATAACAGACGATAAAGAAACATCCATGTGCAATAATAATTTTAAATATTTCAGTTTATAAATCAGTGATGATGAGATCTTTGTGATCTTCGGGGTCGGATCAACATTTCAATTGTCATCGTTAATGAATTATCAAATAAAATATTTACCAGCCTAAACAATGACTCGTCGCTACAAAATGTGTTAATTTGTAAATTTTCCAACCGAATCATCAAATTATCACAAAAAACTGACGCATCATAAAATCATGCCCGAATTTCCATCTAAGAAATAGCCATCTGTATTAATCTTTTCAACATTTGTTATAATTTTCGAGTGATAGGAGAAGAATGACAAGTTCTGCTTTCAAATATATATGCGGTAAATTATAATAAGCTAAAAAGTGAAATAACTATAATGCGTTCTACAGTTTCTCCATACATGTGGCTCAATATAGCACCCAACTTACTCTTTGGACATATAAAATTTTCGAGCCAAATACCAGGGCCATCTGGTTTGAGATTGATGGTCTAATTCACAAACTATATATGTAAGCCATGTAACTGTAAAATTTCTGATATGTAATGGTGTGTAAATTGTGTTCATAAAATGTGTGCTCGGCGCTATAAGCGAAAGGATTGTTTTGATACACGCACAGTTGAAACACAAACTATTTGTTTCGAGAATATACACAGAAAACATATTGTTCTTAATGTATACTAACAATTGGACAATACATTCATACATTATTTTAATTTGTTTCGTAATTAATTTACAAGAAATTCAATATTTTTATGATATAAAAACATTTATAATTTTATTTCATTTTAAGCAGTTTCTATAAATTTGCGTAAAATTATGCGAATAATTGAATGAAACTAATTTTTAGGCAACACCACTATCGGCGATTTCAATTTGGAAATCGCAATCTGCAGCTTCGCATTTGGGATTTTTTTTTTTTATTTCATTACATTTTATTTCATTTTATTTCATTATAAATAAAATACATTGTGTGTAAAACATTATTAAAACTAACAAGATTAAGAAGGTAAGATAAGAGAACCATTGGATCAAATAGATCACGTGACTGGTCCCCTGATTCTAAACCACAAAAAAATATTTGAATTCTATTTACAAAATTAAAATCAATTAATTTACAGTTAAAATTGAAAGAAACAAAAATTGTACAATATATAACTACATCTTAATAATTCACTACACATGAATATATTAAAACCTCTTAAACTACACCATTTAATTTTAACATATATAATTTTAAAACCAATAAAAACAAAAACAATAATAAAGAAGAATTTTATAATCGTCCGTGAATTTAATTTGTTTAAGAATTTTTTCGGCTTTTCGGACAAAATATTATTTTAATGGACACCCATACGATGTTTCTACTTTGTAACGGAATTTTATCATATTCCGTTACCAACTCATTCCCAATCATCTGTTCGTTGATCAGAATAATTTCAGCATGACTTGAAGATATTTTTCCTTCACAACATTTTCTCAAACACTTAGTCATGCTTTAATTATTTATTTTTCTTTATGTTTGTTGTTGCATTCATATACACGAAAATGGTATAAGATGCAATACGGCAAACATAAAATTATTTCTGGTTTACGTTATCGAGTTGCAGCTTTATGTGTTTCAAAGGTCTTTATAATGTAGTTATTATAAATACTAATGAATGCACGTAAAGATAAGATTTGTAATTGGATGATGTACCCATAGTGTTGTGTTGTGCACACGAAAACAAAACAAACGTTCTGAATATAGTTTATTTAAATGACCTATATATGGACTTTTTAAAACGTTGCAGTTTTCGTGTGCATATAATTTCCCATGAGTGAACATAAATTAGATTTATGTCACGTTAGCAGTAATGTGCGGTCTTTGTACTAAGATTTCGCTGATCGTGGAAAAATTGAATTTTCTGGTTGAGAGAGAAGAACATTTCCCATAACAAATTTTCCCCCTCCTTCTCTGTCAGTCAGTTAATTTCGTATAAATACCGCGACATTGTTTTGGATCGAAGAGTCAAGTTTTGTGAGACCATCGTGGTAGTCGGTATTTTTGACACTAGACGCGTTTTTGGTTAAAAATTTTATAACAGTGAGAGATCATAATAATTTATTATCGAACGAAATAAAAGTGTGAATTTAACGAGTTTCTTTAATAAAAGGGATATTCATTCCCTTTATTTTATTTTTTTTATTATCCGAGTTGTAATATTAAGAGTATACAGTGTGTTTGAATTTAGTTTTTTAAAATATTAAAGTTCTTATTATTTAAATATTATTGATCGCCAGAAAGAAGCGAATAAATTTTGTAATTTCTTACATTTTTTACAAAAGAAGAAAATAAAAAGTGAATTTTGAAGTTGATTTTGGTTTTTAATCTATTTTTTTTTTGGTTTGTGTAGTTTGGTTTTATTTTTTTTTGTTGCAAGAATTGGAGAGAAGGGAAAAAGGCGCAATAAATTTTTGTTGCTTTTGGCTGGTTTTATAATTTTTGTTTGTTGGTAAGTATGTTTACTTAATAATAAAAATCTTCATACTAATTAATCGGGCCCATTTGGTAAAGGGTCCACCAGCTGCTTCATTAGAAGCGGAGATCTCGCATGTGCGTTAGCACGCGGGTTTCCTTCAGCTGGAACGCTTTACCAAATTATATTAACGTACTAACATTTGGGGCTTTCGGCCCATGGAAAAAAATAATTTTTTTTGTTAATTTAGAGTAACTATGTTACTCTAAATTTTTATATTTCACAACCACGGTGGACCTGCTTGATGTGAGGCATGAGACCCACCGATGCGGTCTTTCACCAGCCTCACCTTTTCAAACTCCCCATTTGATGGCATACCATCTTTCTTTCCCTCTTTATATATATATATATGCGGTAATCTAGGCCGTGACCTGTGTACCCAAAACCCACGCCGTTCCCTCCACCGGCTTGAGCTACGGGAACAACGCCGCATAAGGTACAAGGCAGGTTACGGCAAATTCTATGTGATAGGGGTGCTTCTACGCAAGTAGTGGTGCCCTCATTACAACTTTTGTGGTAGAAATATTGTTAATAAATGGCCTCTTTGTTTCTGCGACTAAAATAGTCGTAAACATCGTATGGGTGTCCATTAAAATAATATTTTGTCCGAAAAGTCGAAAAAATTCTTAAACAAATTAAATTCACGGACGATTATAAAATTCTTCTTAATTATATGTGTTGGCTGTTACACACACATACATAGTGAGAATTTCCTGTGGTTTCTGATTTAGTGGTATATAATTCGCTAAATCGATATGTTCTTCCCAAGTAACAATTTTTGGTTTCAATACGGTTTCAATACTTGTTCGTAACTGTGGTGTCAAAACTAAAAAGTTTCAAAAACATTTTCAAATCCTTTACTGACACCTTACGAAACCCAACTGGTAACCTTGTTTGATCGTGGTTTTTGAAACTTTTAGGTTTTATGAGAACAGTGCACACACTTAATAAATTTAGTTTCAAAAAAACTCAAAAGAATTAGGTATCGGTTTAGAAACCTCCTTATATCGTTACAAAAAACCAATAGTTTTATAGGAACCTTCCTGGGCGGAATTTTGACGTTCTTTATGGAACTAAGGTTTTTCGAAGCGGTTGAAATGCTCTGTATTTTTAAGTTTTTTTGGAACTTTCAGGTTTTATAGAAACCATTCAAAAACCTATTTTGTTGGTGTACAGGAAACTGCCATTTCAGTACCGATGCATTACGTGGGTATTAAAATAAAACAATGTTAGTTTAATTGTATAAATTATAAAGAAATTTAATAATATAAATAAAAGTAATTCTCTAATTTAATAATGTAAATAATAGTAATAATATAAATAAAACTAAAATTCAGACTTCACTTGAAAATAGAAAAGCACGGGATATTCGAGTACTGGCCGATTTCAAATACTCCTTTAAAAATGTTTTGTTGTCGTGATCGGTATACTCCCGAAATTTAATTTTAACGGCAGCCACAACCACTGCTAGTATTTCGCCATTTCGCCGTATTCCAAAAACGTTTTTTTTGCTGTTGTGCCAGCCCATGAATGGAACACCAGAACGTCATCCTTAACAAATTGCCGTAATATGTTTCTGGCACATCCATTAAAATTTGGCCCTATAAAAGACGACATGTAGGCTATCTATAATAGTACAAGAAAAACAAATTAGACTCAAAAAGTTAGATTTAAGGCGATTAAAATTTAAATGATAATCATATTTTCCTCAAAATTACTTACCAATTCAATTTTAAACTCTGGGTTTGATTTTATTTTCAGCTCGCATCTGTCCATTTCCTCCATCGTATCAATTTTGGGCTGCATTGTACATAGCTTTTCTATTATAATGTCAGTGGATGCCTTCAATTCTGCTTGCGATTTCATTAATTGTGTTACACTATTCATAAAAAGATCGAGTTTGTTGTTCAGATATGTAAATCCGGGCTAACCTGTGTAATTATCACAACCTGAAAAAATTAATGAATTTTTGTTAATGATTTGATGATAAAGTTCCCAATTTTGTCCTAATTTTTTCCAATTTCCAGAAAACTAACGTGCCAACTACTAATTGGGACCGGCTTCGGGATTTAAAATTTAATGGTTTGTTATTTTATTTCTGGATACAATTTCCAATAGGAAGCGACAAAATAAAATAACAACACTACTTTTACGCGCGAGAATCAGCTCCATTATGTGAATAATAATCGTTCATTCAATTAAATAATATGATTACATTATGAAAATACCAACAAGAAAGTAAAGTAGTTCACATGCATATCTATATCGTATGAAATTGAATTTATATTGAAAAAACCAACAATAACATAACTTAACTTAAAATTTTATATCTCGCAATCAGCCCTATTTAATTATAATACATAACTAATTATAATACATACTTACTTTATCACCAAAGATTATTAAAACAAATAAACAATATAATTAATTATTAACAATTATTAACCATTAATTATTAAAACAACTAAACAATATTTTATTTTATTTCGACCGAGCACGCTCAAATTTTAGAAAAACTAGGTATTTTTTTACGATTTTAATTCGAAATTAGCTTTTATCACCTCTCCTCAGAATAGTTCAGACTAGTTTTTTATACCGATTTTGAAACGTATTTGATACGTTTTAAACTCGATTTCGAAATTACGGTTTCAAACCGGTTTTTTTAAAACGTATTGGCTAGTTTTTAAAAAACCAAAAAGTACTATACGAGGTTCAATAAAACGGATAGGAAACGTTGCAAAATTATTGTAATATTGGATTTTGAACACCGCAAAAATTTAGTTTCGTAACCGTTTCAAAGAAATTTGATTCGTTATATTTTATTTTAATTATTTCAGAGTTTAAAAATCATTAAAGCATCGTTCCATAAACGTTTTAAAAATACCAAATGGTTTTTTTAGAACCTAGGTTTCGTTTTGTTGCTTGGGTTGTTTTGTAATATCGGTACAAAGCAAGAGTTGTATTTTTGCAGTTTGGTCGTTGCAACCTGATGAGTAGACCAACTTTTTTATCAGTACGAAACCAAGCTGCCAAGAAGTTACCTAAGGGATTTCTCATTTTTGTAAGGGTTTGTGTATCTTTGTGTACACTATTGCCCTGGGGTTAAAGGTTTGGGGGAGGGGAGCGCATTTTTTCTACTTTTGTGGTAGAAATATTGTTAATAAATGGCCTCTTTGTTTCTGCGACTAAAATAGTCGTAAACATCGTATGGGTGTCCATTAAAATAATATTTTGCCCGAAAAGCCGAAAAAATTCTTAAAAACAAAAACAATAATATTTTAAACAAATAGTTGAAAAAGATGGACAATATTTTTAGTTTGATGAAGCCATTCTTTAAGGTATATTGAAAAACTAGAGAAGTTGCCGCACTTACGAGTATCCAACGGTAAAATGTTAAAAATGATGTGCAACGATATTAATAAAGTTTCTCCGTAGATCTAATCTAAACTTATAGGAATATGTTTCAAGAAGGTATGATTTGATCTGAGATTATACCCTGCATGAGTCACAAAATTATTTCCACTTTTAACATAGAATATTCTAAGTACCTTGAAGACGAATATGTGACGTATAGGGGAAGTATGCTGAGATGTTCAAATAATGGCCACGAAGGCGAAAAAGATGGTTTAAAGCACATTATTCTGATTAACTGCTTTTGTCACACGTAGATAGGACGTAGTGTAGCATTGCAAGCACTACCCCAACATGATAAACCATATTGCAGTATTGAGTCTGCTAATGCAAAGTAAATCGTCCTAAGTAAATATTTCGGACAAAATAGCCGTAGACATACATTTTTCTGAAGACCAATGATAGTCTAGTTTTCAGTCCTTGTGTGTGCGCTTTCCAATTTAAATCTCGATCAATAATAATACCTAGATATCGAAATTCATCAACAGTGTTCACTAAGAAGCAGTCATTAGGAGGGCATTGCGTGTTATTGTTTCTGCTGCATTTGAAAGTATGATACGTTGTCTCAAGATACAACGATGAGGTATCCCTAAAATGTAATAATTTCGTTTTGTGACTCAAATCAAAATTATGTGGTTCCAATCAAATAGAAAAACTGTTTAAATCATGATCTATGTGCGTGATATTATCTTGATAACTAGGACTAGCATATGTAAACTAGAAATCGTCAGCAAAAGCAGTTGGAGACCCTCGAAATTGTTGTCGAAAGATTCCATTTACATACACTAAAAATAATAAAGGTCCTAATACAGAACCCTGTGGGACTCCCACAATTATCGGTAACTCTTTACTTAATTGTCCATTTACTTTAACCAATTGGGTTCGCCCATTCAAATACGAGGACAACCAATCCCGGATTATCCCTCTGAATCCACAACAATATAGCTTTTTTAACAATGTGCTATGTTGAACTCTGTGAAAAGCCTTTGTTAAGTCTATAAATAGAGTAGATACTTTGGGCCCTTTATCAATATGTTCAGTTACTTGTTCTAGGAAAGACACGATAGCTTGTTCAGTATTTTTATTTTGCCTAAAACCATATTGGTCGGGAGAGAAAAAGTTTCTTTCATCTAGGAAGAAAACTATTCTACTTTTTATGGCTTTTTCAAATATTTTCGAGAAGACCGAAAGTAGAGAGATTGGTCTATAGTTGTTCATCCTTGTTTTAACATTATTTTTAAGATCGGAACAACTAAGGCTCGCTTTAACGATGTAGGAAAAATTCCAGTTATACCAAGCTTAAATTGAAAATAAAAGATAAAACATCAACTAAAAACCAGGACATTTTTTTAACAAAATTATTTGAAATCCCATCCAAACCAGGAGTTGAATTATTTTTTAGGGAAAGAATTGTATAATACACTTCTTCAGATGAAATTTCCGAAAAAACGCAACTACCTATAGATTGGTAATATTGACATATTAATCTATTTTTGTCATCATCCAAGAGGAGACTGGTAGCATTAGCATCACCAACACTAGTAAAGAACTCGTTAAATTCATTAGCAATCTGCACTAGACCAGATATTTTGCAGCCTCTTTGATTAACAATTTCTTTAATTTCAACTGGATCAGGCTGTTCGTTAATTATTTCATTGACTGTTTTCCAATTTTTACGAGCATCACTACCATTGTTGATGAACTTTGGAGAATAAAAGCTTTTTTTGGCTATATCAATTTGTAGGTTAACAGAGTCACAAAGCGTCAAGCAATATTGTTTCAATCTATGGTTGCTGTTATGTTTTTTTGCAAGGCGACAAATATTATTTCTTTTACGTATTAGTCTCAATAAATCATCAGACATCCACTCCGATTCACTCCGGTATTTGTAGCGTCGCGTAGCAATGCAGCACCCGTGTTCGAAATTTATACAAGACGATTTAGTAGCAAAATGGTCAATCCTTGGTTCTTGAATATATAATCTTTAAATTTAATTCAATCTTTTAATGCATTGTCCTTTTTTGTAAAATTATTGCAAAAATTTAAAAGGCGTCCATAGAAACTGCCACTTTCCAGATTTGTATCCAGATTTTCACCAAATTTCGCAAGGCTTTCTCAATAAAATAAAGTTTTTTTTTGACAAAACTCATCATTTCCGGTAAAATTTAAAAAATGGTCGCTAAACTAATTTTGTTCGAAATTTAATTTACATTTTTTTTAATTAATTCGTATAAATGCTAAATACTTTTCAAAAATTTGTAAGAAACGAGAAAGCTCGCTTCCGTTGGACCAATTTCGACCCAAGATAACTGCGATCTCCCATATTATTGTCAAAGCCAAAGTTTTATCCCGGTCAATCACTCCATCTAGGCTGTACAAGGATCGAATTTTTATTTAAAACAGTTTTATGTTTTGTCAAAAATCGTTATTTCGCTTAAATTTTTGAAACCTTTTTCGGGGTCCAATATTGTTTCAAAATAAATTTGGAATCTTTTAATTGTTAATCGTTTTTCTTCTAAATGATGTACTTTTCAAATATTTGCAAAAACCGTTACCGCACATATGATAGCTGCCACTATCGTTAGAAAAATTTCAACCAAAATCACTGGGATCTCCCAAATTATGGTAAAAGCTTGTGTGCCATCCTTATCCGTCAATCCGTTTGGGCTGTAAGGAGAAACAACATTTTGATCTGCATGACACCATACATTAAATCCATGCACTAACTAAAGACCATAGATCAACAACCAAATTAAGAGTTGTCTTTAACGCTTCAGCAGAAACTTCAAACGGAATATCATTAAAAGACCTATTCCATACTGGCCCAATAATACCAGCAACCTCTGGTAGAGATGTTGTTTCGCTGGAGGAAGCATAGGTTCACAAGATCAAAGCTGCCAATTAATACTACGGAGAAACGACAAAAGTACCATTAGCAAGCGCAAGCTGAAAACAGTAACGTGCGGAACAGCCTCGGCAATATATCTAGCACCAAGAGTTCTACGCCAATTAGCTCAGAATGAACTGAAGATTTTTATGTGGATGACATAATTTGGATGAGAAAATATTAGAAAACATAGATACTATAATCATCGAAAGGAAAATGACAATGATAATCGAAATACAAGAAACTAGCATAACCCCTTTTATCGAACCGCTTATAACCGAGAGTAAAGTGCTGTCCGAAACTAACTAATCATTTGATCCTATAGGATGGTTCGCACCAGTTGTAATACGAGCAAAAATAATTATGCAACAACTATGGATGTGAGGCCTAGATTGGGTTCACACAAAATCCCACTGAATTAGAAGCATAATGGATTTGATATGCTACCCAATTACAGACATTACAAAAAGTACCGGGGGTTTACGATGCATCGAAAGACACATGGCAGTAATTTATTTTAATTTTAGTTACAGCTAAAACAGAGGTCGAACCGTTAACCCTTTGAAACCCCTTGTCCATCCAGATGGACAAGAACTTTACATTAGTATTACATGCAAGCAAAAAATATTTATGTACAGTTTTCGTTTTCTTCTTTATCTTTTATGTGTTAGTTCTAATTTTTTTCACTTTAAACAACAAAAACTAATAGGAAAACATTTTAGT